>JABUQX010025653.1:52500-57500 GCA_015478945.1 Trachelipus rathkii
TTATTATTAAGCATATATATATTATTATAGAAGAAGAAGTAGAAGATATATTATTATATTATAGAGTTATTGTTACTATTATTATTATTATTTTATATATGATATATATATATATACATATTATTAATATATATATATATATATATATATATATATATATATATATATAAATATATATATATATATATATATATATATATATATATATATTAAAGTAACCAATAATAATCATAATTTACTTTATCACATCAAAAACTTTTAAAATATCAATTAAACGAAAATGGAGGGAGGGAGAGCTCTTTTACATGAGAGGCCTTTCAGTCCTGTTGGACTTTATTCAATCTAAATCACATACGATTTGCTTTACTGTATTTGTAATTTTTTCACTGATCCGTGCTTGGAGTTGGTTGGTTTTCATTTTTAACCATGTCAGCAATGAATTTCCATTTTTTATCTGTCATCAGTATGTTACTAAAAAAAGAGTCGACTTTTATTTTTACTTCCATTATATTCATATGTTGGCCTTTTGTGTTGTAAATTAAAAGGCTTTCCAAAAGTTTGTGTTTGAAATTATTTCCATTTTTTTGTAGCATCTGATGATTTTTTATATTGATGGAGTGGTTGAAAGAGTTCCTGTGTTTTACTATAGCTGAAATCAAGTTGTCCGTCTGTAAATCATAGCCGTGCTGGTACATTCTTCTATTTACGTTCACAGACTCTCCTCTGTATATTTGGGGGCAAGAACTACATTTAATATTGAAAACTCCCGAGATGGACAGAGACGAAGTGATGTTCGATTGGGATTGTTTATGAAGAAAAGTTTTTAAATTGGTAATACTCTCAACTGGTTGCATGTTTGGAGGGAGAAGTTTCTTGTAGTTATAAAACTTATGAGTAGGTATATTAATATAAGTTTTGGGGGGATTGGTGTTTAAATCAAGAGGTTAGCTATAAGAAGACTTTTTGCCTTATTTAGGGCTTTGAAGTATATTTTTTTCTGGGTAATGCAGTTTGAGAAAAGTACTTTTTATTTAATGTAATTCGTTATCCAACTTTGTGGGGCTACATATCCTAAGTGTTCTTTAAATTTGTGATGATTAAACGCTTAGTAAATAAAACTAAATCATATAACAAATTTCTGAAGGAATGTATGGCTAATAAAGTTATTCCGAACAATTTAATATTCAATGACTTTTTGTCACGCACAGATGACTCCCCTTTCCCAATTTTGCAAGAAGAAGTTCTGAAGTGTTACATTGGACAATCCAAACTTACAAAGAATAAACTATTCAGTGATTTTAGTAACGCATTCCACAATTTACAAATATCTCTTAGGCATAAACTTTCTCCAGCCAACTACTGGGTCAGATTATGGATTCTGCCCACCATTTAATAAATATGAAAATGGTAACAGTGTCGAAAACAAATAAAAATAGACTGAACAACCTATTTAAGAATGGTGTGAGGAACGAGAGGGCAACGTCAAGTTTTTGGTTAATATTTCACAACATACATTATCAGCTAACCAAAAATTAGTATTAACACTGGGTCCGTCTTTCGGAATTAAAACTAGTAATAATTTAGCAGTTTCTTTCAAACATGGAGAGTTTTCAGAATAAAAAACAATAACAAATTTTACATAAATTCTGACTTACTAAAAGGCTGTATTTTTAATTGATATCGTTAATAAACATCCTCATTTACTACCGAAAAGATTTCTCTTGGCCTTGCAACAATTGAAATTAAACCAAAGCTTACACATTACAAGGGCCGACAAAGACAATAAAATAGTTATCATGGAAAAATCTGAGTAGAACAGAAAAGTTTTTGAAATACTTTCTTACAACAATGTCTATTCTCCCTTAAATAAAAACCCCATTCCCACCTCACAAAGAAGGTTCATACAAAAACTGAAATCATTACTGAAGGAATACCAAAACCTATATAAAACGATTTTAGTCTACCTCCCAAAAGGGCGACATTCTACGGTATCCCGAAACTCTACAAGGAAAACATACCATTACGTCCTATAATTTCAAATATAAATAACGTCACGTAGAAATTAGCTCAATGACTTAATAAGCAACTGGGAACACTTATTGGAAAAATTTTCCCCAGCCATGTTTAAAATAGTGAACAGTTTATCACGTCCCTTAATGAATCACAACTTCACAACAAAAATATCCTAAGCTTTGACGTCGTGTCTCTGTTTGCCAATGTCACAGTCAACACAACATTGGACTGGCTGGAAGATCACATAGATGAAAATAACCTTAATTTTGATATCCCCTTTCATGTTATAAAACAATTAGTTGTCATCATAACCCAACATAATTCCTTCAATTTAATAATAAATTTTACAAACAAAATTAGGGCCTTCCCATGGGTTCTCTCTTGTCCCCTACCCTAAGCAATAATTTTATGGATTTTTTTTAAAAACTTTCATCCTTAATCACCCCATTTTGACATTTATTGGAGAAGACCCGTGGACGACGTCTTTGTGGCTTTGCCCACTGACTTAGACCGCCATCCATTATTGGAACATATCAATAACCAAATTCAATCCATTAAATTCCCAATAGAATTGGCAATAAATAACAAATTACAATTCTTGGATATTTTAGTAAACATAGAAGAAAATTCGAAACTAATTACATCAGTTTACAGAAAACCCACTTATGTTTACTTATTTACTAAATGGTGCTCATCTCATTCATACAGCACAAAACTGAGCGTTTTATCATCACAAATTTTAGGAGCACTTAGGATATGTAGCCCCACAAAGTTGGATAACGAATTGCATTATATAAAAAGTATTTTTTTGAAAATGCATTACCTAGAAAAAATATACTTCAAAGCCTTAAATAAGGCCAAAAGAACTTTTTATAGTCAACCTCTAGATATAAACTCTGATCCCCCCCAAAAACATATATTAACATACCTACTCATAAGTTTTGTAACTACAAGAAACTACTCCTTCCAAACTTGTAACCAGTTAAGAGTATTACAAATTTAAAAACTTTTCTTTATAAACCATCCACTCGAACACCACTCCGTCTCTGCCAATCTAGGTAGTTTAAAGTATTAAATGTAGTTCTTGCCCAAAACATAAATAGGGGAGTCTGTGGACGTAAATAGAAGGATGTACCAGCACGGTTATGATTTAAAGACGGACAATTTCAATTCAGCTATAGTAAGAAACAGAAACTCTTTCAACCACTTTGTTAATATAAAAAATCATCAGATACTACAAAAAAATGGAAATAATTTCAAAAGCCAACTCTTGGAAAGCCTTTTAACTTGCAACACAAAAGGCCAACACATGAATATAATGGAAGGAGAAAAAAAAGTCGACCCTTTTTTGAGTAACACACTGATGATGACAGATAAAAAATGGAAAATCATAGCTGACTTGGTTAAAAAGGAAAACCAACCAACTAAAAGCACGGATCAGTGAAAAAAATTACAGATAAAGTAAAACAGTGCATATGTGATTTAGACTGAATAAAGTCCAAGAGCTCTCCTTTCCCCCTTTTTCGTTTTATTGATATTTTAAAAGTTTTTGATGTGATAAAGTAAATTACGATTATTTGGGGTTTCTTTAACAAAAATTACCGTACTGAGGTTAAACAGTTGAAAAAAAGTATATATATATATATATATATATATATATATATATATATATATATATATAAAATTAATCTTTTAATAATGATATATATATATATCATTTCTAATATAATATACTATAATATATTTATAGTATATATATATTATAATATATATACTACCAACCTGGACAAAGGATTTCAAAATCTTCTCGCCCACCCACCCCCACCCACAAGAACCCTTGGTAATTAGTAACGATGCATGTTTGCTCTGTTTCCGGATAAATCCGAGATAATCCCCAGGACCCTCTACCTCTAAACAAATTTATTTCTCCTTCTGCTCATCATGAGGCATACTTTCCCAACTTATGCCTCAGCCTTACTAATAAAAGCCGATGACACAGAAACTAACCTCGGATCTAGAATCTACATATGTCTAATATGAAGCGCGATAGTGAGGAGAAGCTCCATAAACTACAATAGATGCAAACAATGGATCCACAAACACTATTCCAATCTCATCATACTACTTCAATCAATACATATTTGGATCTGCCAAGTCAGTACTCCATCCAAAACAACCCCCACAACATACACATCACACAAATAAACCCAAAATATAAACATATTACAATTCAGCACAAATGGACTACACAATAAAACCAAAAAAATAGAAGTCTTTCTAAAAACACATCATTCACATAGCCTTGATACAAGAAGCCTACCTACCCGATAACTATTCAGAACCAAAATTCTATGGCTATGATGCCATATTCACACCGCAAACTCTAAAAACCACACTCTATTAACCCTTATATACAAACAACACCTTGCAAACTACAACGGCATTAAACGACAGCACCACAGAAACACAGCTCTTCACAATAATGATAAACAAAAAACCACACAATTTAATAAACCTCTACATTCCGCATCACACCACACCACAATGCCCTAAAAATTATAAACCAAACCACTCCGAAATCTCCCACCTCCCAAACCACATAAGGGGGGCGACACCAACGCTCACCACCGTACATGGTCTAGCACTCAAGAAGCAAACCAAAGAGGAACCCACATCATAGCCAACCTTGAAAACTTCAACATCTTAAACAACACAAACAGCAACACCAGAAACCTATCTCAAACCAACCAAACGTGCACATCACCAGACATAACACTATGTTCACCAAATTTACACGCGAAACTCCTGGTCAACACAAACCGACCTAAATCGGGACCACCTATCCATCATCATAATATAAAAATATCAACAAACTAAACTACCCACTCAGAAAAACATACACAAATTAAATAAAGGCAGACTGGACACTATTCACTAATTATATAGAAAACAACATACGTCCCATAAATATCACAAACACATCAACA
>JABUQX010025653.1:65000-94274 GCA_015478945.1 Trachelipus rathkii
CAATTTTAAATTTAATTAATAAAATACACCAAGATATAAAATTTACAGTAAAACATTCTAAAAACAATAAAGTAAACTTTCTAGATATACAGATTTCATGTATCCCGGAACAACCTTTTGCGTTTAACATTTTCCGTAAATCTACATCTAACCCTTTCGATATGCACTGGTATTCATCACATGACATTTCTACAAAATCTGCCGTTCTAAGTAATTTTTTCCTAAGAACCTATAAATTATGCAATCCACAATACCTTCAAACAGAAATTAAAACATTAAAAGACATATTTCTAAATCTAAAATATCCCTTAAAAAATATATCAGTAAATCCTTAAGAAAACCTAAAAACCAATTTCTACATACCACAACTACTAATGTTAACTTCACCAATATATTACCGGTCACAAACTTACAAAAATCAGCCATACGTAAATTCATACCAAACAACATAAACACGGTAAAATCTAATAACCTTGTACTAAAACATATAATAAAGCCTACAAAAAAAACAACAAAACACCGACTCAGGCATATATAAAATTAACTATCATGATTGTACCCGCACTTATATAGGAGAAACTAATAATTTTAAAATCAGAATAAACCAACATAAAACAGATCTAAAGTTTGATAAGCTATCCTCTTCGTTAGTCCAACACAGACAAAATAACCATCACAAAATTAACATTACTTCTTCTAACATCATCGTACCAGCCCAAGATACTAATAATAGAATGCCAATAGAATCATTCATAAGAAAAAACACCAATAATTTCAACCTACACAGGGGTGAATTATTCATAGACAGGATCACAAACTTTTACTTTAAGGAATCGGAGTATCTCAAAAAAATGCTCAAGAAAGTTTTTCTCCATTCGAGAATGTTCCATCAATGAAAAGGATCACAGTCCGACCTGGTTGCCAGCTTAAAAATAAAAAGTATTTAAATTCGTTTCAAAATCTTCTATATAATCTTAATTCTGAAGAAGTGAGACGATCAAGTCCACGAAAGCTCGATTGTCTGCAATTTGTGTTAAGTATCAATAAATTTATAATGTAATTAAAACTTATTTTACCTCAAGGCCAAATTCAATCAATAAAATTTAACTTACGAGAAGTTAGTATTCATTTAATTCAATATATATATATATATATATATATATATATATATATATAATACTAATAAACACTTATATATATATAGTATGTGTATAATTATATAATATATATAATATATATGATATATTATATATACTAGTTATATATATATCAGTATATTATATATTATATATATATAAGTATATATTATATATATAATATATATATAATATATATATATATATATATATAATATATATATATATATATATAATATATATATATATAATATATATATATATATTAATATAATATATATATCATATATATATATATAATATATATATTAATATATATATATATAAAGATGTAAATACTGCAATAAACCGCAGCTTAAATTTGTATAGTAAAATAAAACAACTATTGTGTGAAGGTAATACGAAATTGAGCCTCTGCTGAGGCTCGATACAACGCAGTTGCGACTGAGATCGACAAATCCCCGGACGCTCTACCGACGTGAGCAATCTCTACACCCAAAAGTGGTTGATACAAGAACAGCTTTCAAACGACCAAGCCCCTTTCAAGGCGATATCAACAGGTTTTCACCCTGTCCTTCCCTCGTTCTGCAAGATTTAATAGATATAAAAACTGCAATAGACCGCAGCTTAAATTTGTATAGTAAATAAAGAACTATATTGGGAAGGTAAAGAAAATTGCTCCTCTGGGGTCGAACCAACTTCAAAGGGTCAAAAACAGAAAAGGTGACAAGAATTGTTTTTAATATTTTTCTCCATATTATGATCAACTTTCGCATTACTTAAGCTTTCGTTTTCCCAACGATAACTATTGTTTAATACTTTCTCTTCGGGGTAAATATGTCAGCAATTCTGTCATCCGATTTAGAAACGGAATTTAAGTTTGTCAAGTTAGAATTCAGACTTGCAAGCTACATCCACACTCACTCACTCTTCTTTATAAATGTAATCTAATTCTAAAGAGTTATTTCTAAAATAAAGAAAATTATTTACATAGAAGTCAGTTTCTAATAATCTTGAGCATCAATCATCAGGGAATTTGGGAGCATGATGTTTCATGGCTAAATGAAGAATAAAGGGACTGCTAACAACACCAAATGCTAAGGTATTGTAACGGTATGGAGACAATTTTGCCTTTGTCATCCCCCCCAAAAAATACTATATTCTCATCAATAAGTAATTTAATAGCTGGAAAGTCTTGCTTTTATCAGCAAGAATTATATATTTATTACACCTAAATTTTAATGTTAATATATGAGAAAGGATATAAGGTCAATCGTCAATGCCTGGGTAAGCAGTTTTATTCAAGAAAGTGAAGTTTATGTTAGATTTTAATGATCAATTGAAAACTGTGCGCATTTTAGTGGTGACCTGAATCTCAGTCTTAAGGACAGGCCATTGCGGTCGGAAAATAAAATTTGCATTCTCTGAAGGGTTTATATCCACCTTCTCAATAATACCACCAGCTAATTGTTGGGTATAAACTTTACTATAATCATAAAAAATTATATGCAATTACAAGACAACTCTATCAAGAACTTTTTGTGCAACGACATGATTTGAAGGTACCATATCATTTGCTTCCTTCCAAGGAAATTTCCCAAAATAGCGATTATTTTTCAAAACACTATTTTTCTTTTAATTCAGAAAACTACAAAATGTCTGCTTTTGCCATGTCTTCATTAACATTTTAACATATTGTCTAGTCCAAGCTCTTCTACAATTTTCTCAAAAATACTCGTTAATGGATTAAAGTAGCAGACAACAAGACTTAAAACCTTGTTAACAAGAAAGGGATGTGAAAGATTTTCAAAACACGAAAAGCTCCAATTCTATTAAGGGGCACATATAATTTATCAATTTGGTCATGAAAAAGTGATTTTTTTATATCTCCCAACGGTACGATATGCTGAACAATCTTAAGGCAAGCTCAATTCATGAAGGATTCAAACGAAAAAGAAGGCAAATATTATACTAAATATAGGCCGATTAAAGCACATAATTCTACATAATCTTCACAATCATGCATATCATTCAATGAATTAACACCATATACAAGTTTATTTACATTCTCCAAAGTCATTTTTAAACCAGATATTTCAAACTTAATATAAAAGGACCCCTCAATGAGCAAAGCAAATTGAAATTAGCTTCTACCAGGAAATCAATATCAAAATAGCTAAGAAAGAAAGTTTTTTTCTTTTGATTAAAATTTGATGCAACAAAACTATGAATATTATAAATAACATTATGCAAAGTTTTAAAATCCGATCCCGAATCTAAATATGCTAACAATTTTCAGTGCTTACTTCATTAAAATTAATTTGATTTCTATAAATGGAAAAAGATAGCTTAGCTCTCCGTTATTAAAATTAACGCAAAAATTGAACATAATTTGACTGTTAGATTTATTAGAATGCCCTTTACTACACAAAGTAGTGATATGAGTAAAACGCTGGCAATGAATGCAAGAGTAAAATGCAAACTATCTTGATTACTCGGATATGTATCAGTAGCATGCTAGGCTCGATATCAGAGCTTGCAAATGTGTAGATGGTCACAGCGTTCTGACCTATATTCATTGTCCGGGTAATCCGGACACTTATTCATGCTGTGACCTTCCCTGCGGCAAAACTTCCATGGGAAAACTGAATTAGATTCTTTGATTTTAAAAGGACATATGATACGGCTGACTTTTGGGAGGTATTAAAGTTCTCAAGGGTAGCCTTAGAATAATTGGGGCTAGATGGCTTGTTATTATTACTATGGTCCTTATTTTGACCACCATTATTGTTAAATGTACTATATTTAAGCCATCAATTTAATAGAGTTATTGTTATGACAGTTATTCCTTTGTCTACCAAATATATCATTCCTAGAGTTATTATTATTATGCTTAGACTGAAACTGGGATCTTTGCACCAGTTCCAAGTGATGCAGCAATGTAGACGCATTTTCAAGAACGTATATAATATTATGGTTATTGGTTAGAGTTTTCTCAATTAAAACGAGAAAATTCTTAAATTTTGGGGGTAATTTATAAACGATGGTCAAACTGATCATTTTGAAACATGAAGTGTTATTCAAGAGGAAATCCAACCCATATGACTTAAGGTCGTAAAATAAAGCTTTCACTTAGTTAATAAATAATTTCAAACCTATTAAATTATTGTCAAGAAAGGGGGGAATAGATTTCTAATAGCCTAACAATTCTTTTATCCACGATTTACTCTTTATAGAGATATTCCCTCTTTAAAATATCTAACGCAGCAGCCTAATTTTGTACGTCCGGACTAAGATTATTCACTATATCATACGCTCTATTTCTTCAGATTGCTTATCAAATTTATAAACTTCTCGTCATTAGTATAAACTGGATTACCATCTATAACGGCTTTAAATTTAGACAAAAAGCCGAAAATTGATAATTTAAATGGTTCATAACCCTCAAACTCCCTTATGTTAGTTGGAAGCTTTTTTGCACTACTAAAGATAGTTAAGCTTGATATAGTTCTATCTGATGTATTTAAATTAGCCCCTTTATGGAAATTGAAATAAGAAATATCAGAGCTTTTGCTAGAAATGGAAGGGGTACTGAACTTAGTCAAATTATCATATATAAATGACAATATATTTCTCTAGTTGTAACTTATAATCAAAGGTAGTATTAAGCTCGCTTATTTGAGATTAATTCAAAGATTTACAATTAAGTATTTTGGATTAGGTATTTTTATCGATCTTCTCTTGGGCCTTAACATTTTTTTAACTCAAGCTAGGATTGTGAGTTATGGATCAGGTAACCTCTGATAGTCTTCGAATTTCTAATTAAGGAAGAAAAAACGTGTTTGTTTTCAGTGCCTCAAAAACTCAGTTTCTTAATCTTCTACTCAACAATCTTCCACAAAAGTATTTTTCAGTCTAAACAATCTTCTTGAAGGTTTCATGTTCTGAAGAAACATCGGAATTTGTTATTTCTACCACAGTTGCTTGCTCTTTTTAGGGGTGTTGTTCGCTTTTGTATGAAGCATCCCACAGATATCTGCCGTGGTTTCAATTATAGAGCTCGCTTTAAGAATTTGGAGCCTAAGGCTTCTCATCTTTTCAACTTTTCTACTCTCTTTACCTCTCTCCAACTTCATTTTGCTAGTCAAACTGTTGAATCACCCTCCTTATGCTATCGGTTTTACAAAAGACACTGCTCTTCTGAACTCTCCAATTATAAACATCCTCCTCTAAGGAGAGCTCGTGTGACTCGTCTTTCTACCCAGTCTCATCCTATCTCTGTCCGATTCTCTGAACACAGACTTTACCGATATGCTCAATCTTATATGAACTCTATTGGTGAGGTTTTTAACACAATCACTTAATTTTTTCCAAATTCCTTTAACTTGCCCACTATCAAATCCCGCGTAGCAAGTCATGTCGTCCTTTAAATTGACCTAGCGACAGAAATTTATTGAACTCTGGTGGTATATAGTAGTGGTCTGGCCTTTGGCCACTGGAGCAGGTATATAAAAAAATATATGAAGAACCTTTAGAGAGATTATTTTTAAATCGGTTAAAGAACATTTTTTCACGCATTAATTTTATGAGAAGGTAATTTAAGTATGGAACTACATATCATAATAAACAGTTCAGTCAGAAACTTTCTTCGGATAATGCACTTTGAACAGGATTGGTTGTATTGAAACCTTCTTACTGTCTGAGTAATCACTTCTTTATATCAAGTGACCTAAGTTAGTTCTGCTAGCAATTTAAAACATTACTCTGTTTGTGTTAACCATCCTGATTCACCTACATTAATGATGAGGTCCCGTTTAATTACAATTCGGAAACGTAGTTTCACTCTTTTCATTAAAATGTGTTATGAACTTTACTTTAAATGTTAAGTCAATGAATAAGATAAATTATTAATAATTGCCTGTACAGTAACATTTCAGGAATCTGTTGTAAATAAAAACACTTTGCCCTATACCTAATTTACCATTTATCATATATGTATGCTTAAAGTGAAGAACCAAAATAAAACTCTATTTTTTGTTTTTTTTCAGGAAAAGAGAGAACAAACTATCTATATATGTTGATTAGGGTTCTTGGAACATAAAATTTGTTATTTACTAAGGGAATGTATATAAATTTTTCATCAAAAATCGTGATGAGAGTCGAAGAGTTTAAATGACATGTATGGAGTAAAAGCACACAAACGTTACACAAAATTTATGAAACCAGTGCGGTTGTGATTCGATAGTTTTTGTATGTTTTTACTGAAATGAAACTACTTACAGAAAAAATCGTAATAATTGTGACACAATGAAGAGAACGATGTAAATCAACAACGAGAGATAGAAACTGTTGATGGAGACATAACCATATTAGATGTAATATTAGAGGACCAAAAATTATGTTAAACTTGATGACGACAGAGATAGGAGGATATGTTGATTAGGGTTCTTGGAACATACCATAAAAATTTAGAGAAAGGCAAAGGGAGAGTTAGCTTTTTAATCATTGGAACAGTGTTCTGAAGAATGTTATATATAGTTCTATAGTGAAGTTAATTTGAAGAAGTATATATAGATAAGATAAGAAGGAAATAAATGATATTGCTAATATATAGAATAAATAGTACAATACCATTTGTAGATAGTCGGTTATGTTAAGTTATCATATTAATTAATATTTGATCGGATCGCAATGTATATGATATTGTTGTTTATTTAGTAAATGAGAGAAGCTGCATATAAAAACTCTCCTCCGTGGATGTTTTACTGTTTATTTAAGGCAGAAGTTAAGAATACTTTATGAATAATTATGGCCTTCCATGAAAAATCCAGAGAGGAATTCTGTTATTTTAAAGTTATTTTTGTATTTTATTGATAATCCACGATAAATTTTGAAACTGAGTCTAAATTCTTGTAGAGAAAATAAAGCCATAAGCCAAAATTTATTTTCTGATCCTTAGATATACTAGATCCTGTATTTATTTATGATGTTATATATTTGATGTTCACTAATGACCATAGTCCGCTTTTTCGACCCTTGTCGCTTTTTTAAGAATAGAAAAATGTTGTTCGCTTTTTTTCTAGAGAGTCCCGCTTTTCAAGAGAGATGCCCGCTAATTTTCCCTTTTTAATGAATTATATTAGTAATATCATTATTATAAACTCTTTCTGGATGAATCAATACTTTGACTTCACGAACAAAAGTCAGAGTTTTGAAAATGTTTTTGAAAATCCCCTTGCTCAAATATGGGTTCATTTTCTTCATTCCAGCAGCTCTTTTCCCAAAGTTTTATGAATTGAAGGAGACAATATTTCAGTCATAGAAGTATGCTAGATATTGCTCTCTAAATAAAATTCATCGAGAAAGACAATTGGTTTTTACACATATTGGTTCGGGGCTACTTAGAAGCTTGTAGAGAGGAGTAAATTCTCATGATTTTTTAAATTTATTATATGAACTATATAGTTTGTAGATTTTATTCGACTTGTTTGAAGTACTTGGATCAGTGGTCATTACGTTTTCAGATTTTGAATTTATGGTTGGATTTCTCTAAGGAAACCCCAAGTTGGTCCACAAAATTGAAAAAAAAACAATAGATTTTTCGTCAGAAAAAGAACGTTTTTTGACCGCGAATGATTCGATTTGTTTGACGAGTTCGTGTTCGACCATATATGATCGAGAAAGTAGACGAATGAAGGCTTCGAATCTAGGTAACACCTGGTAATATTTACTGTTTCCAAGAATCGTATTTTCTCTTCACATTTGTCACCGGCACTAGTCAATTATACCTTTTGTCTTCCTGACAATGACTTCCGCAGAACGTGCGTTTCCTTCATGTAAAAAGATCTGGACTTCTAAAAACCAATCACCTCTAAAACTCTGAAAGGATTTACTTACCAAAATCAATTTGAATAAAGACATTATGGGTTCTACAATTTAATTAAATTGTCTCCAGAACTGCTGAAGAAATTTTCTCTAAGGCCTTAGAGGGAAAATTTCAGGATAGATTATTATATATAGGTATATATATATAATATATATTATATAGTATATATATTTATATATCTCTATATATATATATATCTATATATATATATATCTCTCTCATATATATATGGCATAGATTCAATTCCATACTCATATCTCAAAAACTAACAATAGCTACAGCGAAGGAATACATTGTGAATCCTGACAAAGATTTTATTGCGAAAACTGTCTAAAAAAAAAAAAAAAAAAAAAAACATCTCAAAAACTACAATAGATACGCGAAAAGGAATAAATTTTTTGTGTTTTAATAAGTAAAAATTTTAGAAAAATGTAAAAATAACAAAATAAAATAAAAAAAATAAATTGCTTTTTTTTTTTTGTAGGCGCAGGGGACATAGTATAATACTTATATATATTATATATATATATTATATAGTATAATAATATTATATATATATATATATATAGTATAGTATATATATATATATATATACTATAGTATACTCTATATTTAATAGTACTATAATAATATATTAGAGTATATATAAATATATATATATATTATTTAAAGGTATTACACGGCAATGGGGTGCGTCTATGTGTGGGGAACACAGGGGGGCACGTTTTTCCAACCGTAGGGAGGGGGAGGAACCCGCGATACCCACATACAAAGTAGCAGGGGTTCCGGAGACCCTCCGGAGGGGGAATATTCCTACCCGTAGTTCCACGGAAGGCGAGAGACCCGACTCCTCCACGTTGCGAAGTTCATACCCTTTGTGTTATTCTTTAGTAAAAAAAAAAAAAAAGCAAAATTAACTAGAACGTCTATTTATTTTAACAGTAAACAATAAAAGGTCTCTAGGCTTTCATTATTTACTATAATTCATTAAAATAATATTTTTTTATTTTTTTATTTTTTTTCCATGTTTCCTATCTAAAATTTTACAGATTCCAAAATGTATTCCTTTCCTGTAGCTATTGTGTTTTGAGATTTTTTTTTTTTTTTCTTTTTTACATTTTCCCCACTAAAATTGGACCAGCATTCCAAAAATGTATTGCTTTTCGCTGTAGCTATTGTAGTTTTGAGTATGAAGTACTGGCACAAAGTAAATCTATGCTAAAATAAATCTAGTAGTATATTAAATATATATATATATATAGTATAAATATATATATACTATTACTAATATAATATATTATCATATATTATTATATTTAATATCATATTATATAATATAATACGTATATAATATAATATATTATATCTATTATATGGTATTATGTCTAAGGTTTGAGCCCTATTAGAGTTCGATACTAAAATTTTTTTTTTTCCATTTTGGAAATATTTTAAATTTAATAATTATTTTGTTATTATATATAGAGTAAATTTCAACAGCTTCTTCGAAAAAACAATATATAGAGATATGTATTTTTTCATTCACACTAATGCGAACAAAAATTAGGCTATTGCAATTTATTTCCTTTTAAATTAGTGATTATCTAAGTTGTAAGCATAATTAGGTGTGAAATTGTTTAA
The DNA here is from genome assembly GCA_015478945.1 of Trachelipus rathkii. Classification (NCBI taxonomy): domain Eukaryota; kingdom Metazoa; phylum Arthropoda; class Malacostraca; order Isopoda; family Trachelipodidae; genus Trachelipus; species Trachelipus rathkii. Next base: position 74,661 of record JABUQX010025653.1, read on the forward strand.
GCCAAAAATCTATTCAGAAACTTCAATAGTACAAGGAAAAGGAATACATTGCGGAATGCTGGTTCCCAATTTTCCTTAAGAAATGTAAAATTATATATATATATTATATATATGTATATAATATATATACTATATACATAATATAATATATATTATTTATATATATTTATATTATTATAATATTATAATTTTTATATATATATATATATATATATACCCCTTATATATATAATCTCAAAAACTACCATAATACAGCGAAAGGAATTAAATTTTTGGAATCTGTAAATTTTAGATAGAAAGTAAAAAAATAAAAAATTAAAAAAATTATTGCTAAATAATGATAGCAATATGATTAGAAGCCTATTTAAGACCTTTATTGGTTACTTGTTAAATTAAATAGACTCTATTAAATTTTGCTTCTTTTTTTTACTAAAGACTACCCCATGAGTATACGACCTGATGAGCAGGAGTCGGGTTTCGGCCTTCGGAAACTACGGGTTGGACTAATTCCCCTCCGGGGACGTCTCCTGAATCCCGCTCTTGGATATTGGTTCGCAGGGTGGTCTCCGCCCCTCCCTACGGGTATGGGAAAACGTCTTTCCCCCTGTGTTCCGCGTCGCTCAGTAAATTTTATGTAGAGAAACAATTAAATATAGTATATTATTATATTATATAGTACGTGATTGATATAATTCTAATTTATCTTTTAATTATTATTATATATATTATATATTATTAATATTATATATATATATATATATGTATATATATAATATGTCCCTTGCTCTAAAAAAAAAATAGTCAATATTTATATTATTTATTTATTAATTTTTTCTTTTGACAATGTATTGAGTACATTTTTAAACAGCATTGGTTTATTTTGCTCTTTTGTGTGTATTTTGAGTTTTTTTTTCTTTTTTTTTTTTTTTTTTTTTTTTTTTTTTTTTTTTTTTTTACATTTCCGCACTAAAAATTTTACCAGGATTCAAAAATGTATTCCTTTCCTGTAACTATTGTAGTTTTTAGATATGGATTCGATGATAGTTGTGTTTTAACAAAAATCACCTATATATTAATACTATATATTATATATAATATAATATTAGATTTATATTATAATATTATATATATTAATAATATAACTTATATATATTTATATATAATATAAAGAAAGAACATATAATAGAAAGGTAAAGAATTAACTGCTTCTCTGGGATTGAACCATGGCGCGTGGGACATATGCCCGGTGCTATATGATTGATCCATCTCCAACCTAAAAGTTGGTTCTTATTATGCACGAGTTCGTCAAGGGCGCATCACAGGTGTCAGCCTGTCCTACTTGTTCTTTATATTTTTAGATGATAAATATTGCATAATAATCGCAATATATAAGATGTTAATAAAGAAACAACATATATTGGGAAAATATAACGCTGGTCTCTGGGATTGACCACCGCATGTTACTTTTATGGTTGGAGGATGGCTCAATCATATAGCACGGACAATATTGCTCACGCGAACTGCGGTGGTCATCCCAAGAAGCATAATTCTTGACTTCTTTTATATGTTCTTTCTCTTAATTAATAATTGCGATTATTATGCAATATTTAATCTAACAAATATTAAAAAGAAGAGAGATAGACAGCTGGAACTGTGATGTCGCCTTGAGGAACTCGGTTGCTTTACTAATGTCTTTAATCAACTTTATAAGGTTGGAGGATGGCTCACTCATATACAACCGGGTCATATTGTCCGTCACGCGCAACACTCGCTCTCTGGTTCAATCTAGAAAGCACGTAATTCTTACCTTTTTTAATTATGTTCTTTCTTTAACCATCTTATATAATTGCGATTTTATGCAATATTGGTAAAATTACCTAACGCCCACACGGAACGAGAGCTCGGATAAAAAAAAATTTCACAGGTAGCTCTATGATACATAAATAGAGTTTTAGGGTCGAAATGAAAAAAATAAAAAATTATCTCAAAAAAATTACAATAGCTACAAGCGAAAAAGGATACATTTTTGGAATCCTGGCTTAAAATTTCAGTAAGGAAAATGTAAAAAAAAAAAAAAATATTGTTAATAATATACTAGTAATACTGAGGAGAAGCTATTTAGACCTTTTATACATTGGTGATTATAGATGGGTTTGAAACCATGTTTGCTGTTTTGTTTTTTTATTAAAGATACCCCAAGGTGTAAACCGCAAACATGGCAGGAGTCGGGGTCTCTCGGCCTTCGGGGACACTACGGGATAGGATATTTCCCCCCTCCGGGATGTCTCCGAAACCGCTCTTGGTATTTGGGTTCCGGGGGTTCTCGCCCGTCCTACGGGTATGAAAACGTCCCCCTGTGTTCCAGTGGCTCCACCCCCGACATGCCGTTGTATACCTTTTACAATTAATAAATATATAATTTCGCCTTGAACAGGTAAAAAAAAAAAAAAAAAAAAAAAAAAAAAAAAAAAAACATTTTTCGGGAGGGAAATATCGACAATTTTTGGTATAGGTGTTACTCCCTCTTTATCCGAGTCCCGTTCGGGGCGTTAAGTACTTTGTCCTGCATATTTAAACATATATATTATATATATTTTATATAATTATATATAATATATATATATATTAGATATATATATATTAAATATATATATAATATATATATATTATATATGATATATATATTATAATATATCATATATGATATATATAGTTACTAATATATATTAATATATATGATATATATATATATATCATGAAGCTCATTTGAATTAATATTAATTCTTCTTTTGTTTTCGCGTTTTTATTTACAAAAAAAAAAAAAGGTAAAGAATTAAATTCTCAAAATATTTGTTCATACTTTAACTGTCATTGTGCGACTACGTTCTAACTTAATTATATATTATTATATATACCCTACCTATATATAAGTAAATACTACTATTATTCTATATAATATAATATTTATATATGTTTTATTATACTATATATAGTATATATAGATATTATATATAGTATATTAATATATATATAGTTATTATTATATGTTGATGTTTTATATATATTGTGTGTGTGTGTGATGTGGTGTTGTGTGTGTTGTTTGGTTGTTTGTGTGTTCCGATTTTAACTAAAATTAAATTGCAACTTATCTTCACCCAAACACAGTTTATAGTAAATTTTTTAAATTTATTTCTACTTATGAATAGTTAATAAATTCTTTGACTGTGGTATAGAAAAAAAACAAAATGACAATATAAACACCATACAAACACATTTACAAGTTAAGACATTTAATCTAGGGCAATGAAGTTAAGTTGATCATTGATGTTTTGAGGATGTTTGGTTGATATTGACACATCACAGCAACTGTAATATCTGCAGCATATAGCTAGCTATACCGCTATAGCATTATTTCATTAGATTTAGACGCGGTCAATAAACAATACTAAATATGTTTGTAGGTCTGTATATGTACTTCTATTGAAACCTACACAAAGCAAATTTTAATCTAGTGATAACGAAATTTTCCTCTCTCCACTTTTGATTTAGCATGAAAATACTATATAAAATAACACCTACTCCCTTTATAGTTTCCGAAATGTGTTGACCATGTTGTTAAATAAAAAGATTTTAAAAGCATTATTTTGAAATGTTAAACAAAATATATATTTTAATAACTTTCTGTTACAAGCGGGCTATTTTCATTTCTTATGCAGATTTGGGTTCAGCGTGTTTCTAGCGGTGGAGTTGGAGAGTTGAGACAACCATTCATGCCCCAGTTAGTAAAACAAAAAAAAACTCACTCATAGCATTTCTGAAGAAAAACGTCATAAGGATTACGCAAAACTAAATAAAAAAAATAGTTTGTAAAATTTTTCAGAAATGCTGTAAAGATATTAAAAAAAAACAATAAAAACAAACTTTACATTATTTCTATAAAAATGAATTTTATTCTAAATCAACTATTAAATATTTAATTATGGAGTCTTATATATTCATTTTATGCGAAAGCTCTTTAATTTTTCTTTCGTACCTTTTGTTGCTTTGAACGGGTTGCGAGTGCAGTATAATTACATTTAATTGGAGAAGTTTTATGTACAGAATTTTGCTTTTAAACTCATATATATAATATATATATACGTACTCGTCGTATATATATATCTATAATATATATATTATACTTATAGTATATATATACTATCATATATATATTATATATATATATATCATATATACTATACTATATCATATATATTATTATATATTATTTACTATATATATAATCTATTATAATATTATATTAATATATATATTATCTAAATTTTATATATATTAATATATACTATATTAATATTCCTTATATTATATATATATTATATATATATATATATATACTTATTACTTATATATATTATATATTATATAATTCTATATATATATATATCATATATATATATAATATATATAGTATTTTATATATATATATCAATTTATAATTATATATATATATATAAGTTAATTACATAATTTAGAATTGTGTTTGATCAGTAGATAAATTTTGCGAGAATGTTGGGACTCAGCCTTTGAGTCGCTATCTGTCGACTCGCGGATGAGTTACGGCGATGTAGATTGACTCACTATATAATATATATATATTATATATATATTATAATTATTATATATATATATATAATATATATATAATCTATATAATATAATATATATTAGTACCTCGCAATAACGGCGCAATTTTGGACCGACCCTCGCCGTTATGCGAAAAACGCGGTAAGGCACATTTAAGTCTTCTTGGTGTCTCGCGAGTGCCTGCGCAAGCAAAAACTACGTACGATGTACTAACATATTAGGTATTAAGTGTCAATAACCACTTAACTATAAACAAGGATGGAAAAAAAATTTCCCAATGTTTATTTATCAACTATATTTAGTAAGTACAGTACATGATTTACAACTGAAAAAATATGAAATAAATTTTAATAACATATTTTTATTTTTGGATGAAATTCGTCCCCGCGGTGCTTTGGGGGGGGGGGAGGATAAAAAAGGGGGCCCCCCAAATCTGCATTCATTGAATCTAAACACGCCTTCGTTTGCAGACGGTATAGTGGATGTAGTGGCTGTAGCAATCTAAGTTGATGCAGGCCAAAACGCTTCAGTGAGTTCGATGGTCCTATTGAAGAATCGACAACAAGAAATCTGTCTGATACGGTCTCTTTTCTAGAAGCTAGAGTGTTATTAATGCAATGGCATCTTTCTATGCAGCCTACTTTTGACGATCTTGAAAGTTTGAATTACCTGTATTGCGATTAGCGTGCTGTTCGTTCGTGCAGCTTTCCTTCGCTCACAAACTGAGAGTAGTTAGATGAGGCCGTTTATTGCGAAACGCCGTTAGCGGATGTTAGCCGTATTGCGAGTGTTACTGTTATAATTATTAATATATATATATATCATATATATATATATATTATATACTATATTATATATATATTATATATTATATAATTATATATAATTATATATATATATATATATTATATATATATATATATAATTATCATGCTAAGTAATAATATTGTCGTCATATGTATCTTAAAAATATTAATGCTACAGTTAAACAATACATTGCTTGAATGCTGTTCCAAGTTATTGACCTGGATGGTAAAAAAAAAAAAAAAAAAAAAAAAAACTTATTTTAAAACATATATATATACAGCGAAAAGGATATATTTTTGGAATACTCTTAAAATTTACATAAGAAAATGTAAAATAATAATAATAAAAAAAGAATTATTGTATCTTGCTGAAATGTGAAGGGTGCGATTTAGATACCTTTTATTGATTTCTCCGATAAATAAATAGACTTTCTATTAAATTATTCTTTTGTATACGGGCACACTATGGGGCTCGAGCCGACGGGGAACTTAGGGGGACGTTTTCCATTACCCCGTAGGGAGGGGCGGAAGAACCCCCCGCGACACCCAATACCAAAGACGGGGGTTCCGGAGACCCTCCCCGGAGGATGGGAATTAGTTCCCTCCGGAGGCCGAAACCCCGACTTCTGCCATCGGTGCGGTCTACACCTTGGGGTATTCTTAGTAAAAAAAAAAAGCAACAATTTAATAGAAAGTCTATTTATTTCTCGAGAACCAATAAAATGTCTTCTAAATAGACCCTTATATTTTTTACATAATTTTGATCCAATATTTTTATAAGTAATATTTTTACATTTTCTAATTTAAAGTGACTTTGACTTCTTTCCAAAATTATACACACATTCACTGAGTCATTGTAGTTTTTATATATAATTTTTTTTTTTTTTTTTTTTTTTTTTTTTTTTTTTTTTTTTTTTTACATTTCCAGGGCAATTTGACCAGCTCTCCAGCAATGTATTCGTTTCTGTAGTATTAATATGTTTTTAGATATATGGCGACATCGAAAAGCTAACCTTATATATATATATATATATATATATATATTACTATATAGTATAAATATATATTATATAATATATATATAATTAATATATATATATTTTATATATATATTAATTAATATATATTTTTATAATATATATATATATATATATAGGGGACCAGTATACAATAGACGAAAAAATGAGCAAAGAAATTAATGTAAGTTAAGAAGTTTATTGAAGAAAATGTAGTAATATTATTATAATATTAAAATCGTCTTTTCAATTAATAAACTTGATTAAAATTATATATTAATAAATAAATTTTATTGTATTTACGTTTGCAGCGGTATGCAGAAAAATGTTGCGTACTTTCGAAGTAGTTTCAGTTAGTTTTGACCGTAGAAGAAGTATGTGTTTTTATTACTTTTTAAGAAAATGTTAGATACACAAATGTGTATTGTATATATTGTCTTAATGCTTTATGAGCAACAAATGTAGTTCTTTTATAGATTCGGTGTTTAATATTTTGTTAGAATTTGTTATAGAAAATATCTAATATTCGAGAAAAGAAAAAGAGACCTAAACCTAACCTAATATAACCTACCTAACCTAACTACTGACCTGAACTGACCTGACTTGACCTGACTTCCTAATCTTAACCTAACCTAACAAACTAACTTGATACTAACCACCTAATTTAACTAACCTACCTAAAAGTGTTTACAAAAAAAAAAAGTCATATTGAGTACTGTTAATATATATATATAGTATATAGATACTAATATATTATATCATAAGTATATATATTATATATATAATATATATATATAATATATTATAAGTATTATAATTGATTTGTGTGCATATTTTTTCTTCGTAAAAGCCAGTTGAGTAATTATTAAATAAAAGAGATTTTTTCTGCTTATTCTATATCTTCACAGTATATTACTATATATATTATTATATATATATAGTATATATACTATATATATATCTATTATATATATATATATATATATATATATATATATTATATATATAGATAATATTATATATTTATTAATTTTATATTCTTTTTACTATATTTATAACTATATTATTATATATTATTATATATATATATATATAATATATTATATATATATATATACTTATATATATATAGCCTATAATATATAATTCTTTTATGATTTAACTAACGAACACCCTAAGCAGACTCTCATAAGATATCAGTAGTCGGTCTCCGGCCTCTAGGTGACGACAGGGACTTCGTCCCGTCGTCCCCATCGGCTCATCCATAAAAATTGAGTTAATGAAAAATATTATCCACTTAGGGGCTCAGCGTAGATGGGACAGAGGGGAACGATTCCCCGTCGTCCTGAGCCAGAGACCAGATACTGGATATTATGTGGTTATTTCAAGGGTTTGTTCGTTGTTGTAATATCATAAAAACGACTTTATATAATATATATGTATCTATATATATAATATTATAATATATATATATATATTATTATATATATATATTCATATTATATATATTATTTATATTAGTATATATATATATATAATAGTATATATATATATAATATATATATATATATATATATATATATATATACTATGATTATATATATATATTATATATATTATATTTTATATATATATATATATATATACTCCCCGATACTATATATAATATATAGAGAGAGGAGAGAGAGAGAGCAGAGAGAGAAGAGATGAGAGAGAGGGAGAGAGAGAGAGTCAATCTATCGCTGACTAATCGCGAGTCCCCGAATATAGTGACTTCAACGTGGCTGATCAAGTCACTCGCAAAATTTTTGATGCGTGTTCACAATCTTTAATTATCAATATATAACCCTATATACCTCCCCTCCTCCCCCCTAATATAGTATATATATAATAATTATATATATAATTATATATATATATATCATATTTAGATTATTATATTTATATTATAATATTATATATATATATAGTATATGTTATATATTATTCTTATATCCTCTGTGTTCTAAGGCCTGAAATATGATGGATATATATAAGTAAATGTTATAAACAATTGGTTTTAAACGTTTAACATAGGTTTCTAAACCATATACTAATAGTTTAAATTATTATAAAAAAAATTTTAAATAATTTTGGTTGCTTTTTTTGTTTTGTTTCATTTCAGAATGAATACCTGTGAAGCTCAATAATTAAAATAAATTGAAATAAATAAAATTAAAATTAAAATCATGCAGGTAATTATTATTATTAGGAACTGAGAATATGTAACAAGAAATTCTTATATATATATAAATATATATATATTAATTATTATATAATATATATATATATATATATATATAATATATATATATATACTATACTATATATATATATATTTATTATATATATATATAATATAATATAGATATAAGATATATATATATTATATAATATCATATATATATATATTTAATATATATATTATATCTTATATATTTTTATATTATTATAGATATTATTATATATATATTATTATAATATATATCTATAATATTATAGATAGTATATATATATAATATAAATAAATATATATATACTATATATATATATATATATAATATATTATATATATATTATATATATAATATATATAATATATATATATTATTATAGTATATATATTTATATATTATTAGGGATTATTAATATATATATATATATTATATACTATAATATTATATATATATATATATATATATTTTATTATATATATATATATATATATATATATATCTATAATATATTTTTATTTATTATATTATATATAGATATATATAATATATAATATAATATATATATATAATATATATATTATTATATATATTTATATATTTATTATATATAAATTATATTTATATATTATATACTAATATATATACTATTATATATATATTATAATATATTGTATAATTATATATTATATAGTATAAATTATATATATATATATATATTTATCATATATATATATATTATATATAATATATATATATATATATATTATATATATATATATTATATATACTATATATATAATATACTATATATATATATATATATTATATAATACTTATATATATAATATATTATATATATATATATATATATACTATTATTATATTATATTATATAATTACTATAATAATTATAATTATATATTATATATATATATATATAGTATATATTATAATATATATATATTATATATTCATATATTATTATATATATATATATATAGATATATTTATATATTTATTTTATATATATATATATATTTATAATATTTATATATATATATATATTATTATTAATATTAATTATACTTATAATATATCTATTATATATATATATATATATATATATATTATACTATACTAGGTGACCTTAAAAAATTGATGTGAATTTTTAAGGGAAACCCAAAATGATTAGCCTATCAGATTTTAGAAGAGTAAAATTTTGAGTCCGATTTGGACATGGAACCGGCCCTGTGCGCACAATTACAAAAACGCGGTTTTTGGAATTGACTAATCGAGGTTTTTTTGGGGCCGTATCTCGGAACCTTCATTATTTCTTATTTATATGTCTCAATTAAAGGCAAATTTATTGTAACACAATTGCTTGCTATATATTAATATATATATAATTATATATATATATATTATATATATATAGTATATTATATACGTATAAATTATATATATATTATATAATATATTTATTATTATAATTATACATATATATACTATATAATATTTTTATAAATATATATCTATATTTATTTTACTTAGTCGAAACCAGCTTAACAGCACTCATGTTAATAATGTCTTTTCGGCTCTGAAAATTTTTAAGTAGACCTTTTTTTTTTTTATTTCTTTTGTTTTCTTAATTTTACATCTAATTTCCGAAACCAATATTCGTTGTAATGTCTATTATTTTTTCCAGATTAAAATAAAATCAGTAAAAGAATGGCTTTTCAAAATTTTGTGCCAGATTCCAAAGATTAATTTCTTTAGGCTATCCGGCCTCACATTAAACCGAGTTGTAAATTGCCTTCCACTCACGTTTTTGCCACTCTTGTTCTCAATTTGCGCATGTGATAATTGAATCTAGAGATGTCGCGCAAGAATTACATACAAAGTTTTCTGTTTGTTGGGGTGAAAAGCTCGATTCTAAAATACATGTGAAAGATTTGCTATTACTTAAATTATGGAGAAACTTCACCAGAATGAAAATTACAAAAGACAGTTAAACAATCAGAACTGCAAAGGAACAAAATCAAAGAGTTCGCTCCAAAGGTAGTGATATCTTGATATCGCCCTTCAAGTGCCTTGGCTATGATGAATCAGAGAAGAGGAGTTCTTTTGAAAAAGGGAAAAGCGCTCTGCCAGTTAACTTGGACGTTATCTGAGTTAGATCGAGCTTAAGAAAGAAACTACAAATGAACTTGCGAAAATAACGAGCAATTTCAAGCGGGAATGTTTATTTCAGACATTGGTAAGATTCTTTTATTTTTGCGTTGATATTGATCTTGCTATACGTTTACATCCCCTCGTTTCTATTTAGTTTTACAAACAGCACAACAAACACACGTAAGCATAAAATCTTAATATTTCATAACTTCAATTTGATCCTTTTCTTTCTTTCTTTTATTTAGGGACTGTATGATGAGAAGATGGGGACAGTGTGAATTAGGAAAACACATCGCGAGATTGAAGAATAATTCGAGGATGTGACCAATGTACTTTTGTACTTTCTCAGACGAGGAACTTCCTTGGACAGCTCTCAGCAAAGGATGAAGCGTGCTTAGGGAATTTTACCATGAAACCTATCTCTGTTGTTATCGGTTGTAAGGTATCTGAAGAAAGTGAATCACAACTCATAGAAACCATAAAGAACTTGGGAGAGAGTCCTAGGGTTCAGAGTGTCAAACCCAATCCCATTTGAAAAGCTGAAAAATATTCAGAGAAAATACACTGAGAATCTCTGGAACGATTTTATACTCAGGACAGGAGCTCTTGTATTCTTGGGACGGAAACTGGTTACCAGGGACGTTCTAAGACGCAGCAGAAGAACCGAATCAGCTGTTGTAATTTTTATTGTGAAAATGACAATTGCTAGGAGTCCTGTAGCAGACAAGACACTGGTGAAGAACAAGCCCAGGCTGTTTATGAGTGTCTCATATATCAAAGCAATGTGATTCGACACCACTGCATCAAACACAGAAGCCTCGGTTTGTACCTTTTTGGAAACATTTGGGTAGAGTGCTGCTTACTAGGCTGTTCGGCTCACGCAGTATTCTTGATTATTCTATTTGGAGAGTTTTTTTGAATGTATTATCAACCAAACGTGAATAACATACATTATCATGTCAAGATATTCAAATGCATGAGAAGCTCAACAAACAATATGACTCGGGTATCATCAACTTTATTGTTGTGAAAGATCTACTTTCTGACAGTATTGCGAACATCACTGGGATAAGTAATCATCTTTAACTTCATCTGCGAATAAACCCGGAGACGATTACAAGGAAGCTCTACAATTGGTAATTGGGTTTGTAGGATGCAATGATGGAACGGAGTGATATTTAAGCTCCAGGTGCTATCATTTCTGCCAATGGTGATGGCCAAAGGCAATCTATTGTCTGAAGGTATTTATTCCGCAGCATTCAACTGACGTCATGAAGAACAATCTTGCTCCTTAAAGTGTCTTAATTTTTTCATAGAGGTTATTGCGAGCTTTGTTCATATGCCACAAGATACTTATGGCTCCAAGCAAGACTTGATCTCTTTGCAGTAAGTTTGAGTAGTAACTTCAGGAGAATTGCAAGATATTCTCTGAGAGAGCTCTGGTGAAATTTTCAAACTATTTGTGGTATTTCAATGCAGAATTGGTAGCAGCCTATGTTTCTTTGTCCACAATACAGACGAAGAAAAATCGGAAATGCACGCCCCACACACATTCTCCTAAAGTGACAACAGACTGAGACGAAAGATTCAAGAATTTTTTTCCAATTTCGAATGAGCACCTAGTTTGGAAGAATGTAACAGGGTTATCTTGTTTAATTCAAGAGCGGACTATGAATTTCTTGAGGGTTTCCAGATTAACGCAGATTTTGTCAGAGAACCCCCCAGTTAGTTTATAGGAAGTTTTTTTGTCAATAATAGATTGGGACGATGAATCGATGGATTGAGTTGATTTAACTACCTCCACTAAGATGAGGCAGCAGAGGAACAATATTTGTCTTATAGGTAGTAACAAATGTTTCAAAAGCTGTTTTCTTGATGTGTCAAAAAATCACATGATCAACCATTGAGATAGATTATTCATTATTTTTCCTTCTTAAAAATCAGATTCAGATATGCATTTGTAAATATGATTAATAAAAAAATCATTTTTTCATTAGTAATTACTTTCATACTTTGAAAAATATTAATAATTCTTATATTTCATTATTCCTGTAATAGATTTTCCTAGTCACGTTAAGTTTTGATTTACAAAGCTGTTTTCACGATTGGGTTAGGGCTACCTCCTGCAAAACAAATTTATTATATATAAATTTAGACAACTGCTAATTTGACGGACAAATATTCTATGAGAAATATATTGATTGAGATCTTGGCCAAGACGTCGCTCAGCTGCTAAAATTCAAGTTTTTTGAATTGGAACAGAATTGAACATTCCGTGCACGGGTTAAATGTCCTCAATCGTGTACGAACCTTGGCTATTTCTCGGCAAATCTTCAAAATAAAATTTTGTGGGTCCCTGTTGACAAGATCGGGAAATAATTTCTCCCTTTATCAGATGCGACTCACACCTTTTTACCCTAATATATATGAATTATATATATATTTAACTTTTTATAATTATTATAATGAACTCAGTATCTATAATATAGTAGGATATAGATCTATTTTTATATATAATTATGTAAAATTATTATTATTATATATATATTCATATTGCAAATAATTTTTATTAATTTTAATCAATGAATAGTAAATTTTAAATAAATTATATTTAAATTATCTTTGTTTGTTATTTGCCTGAACCTATGAATTTTAATATTAATTGTGTACTATTTGCCAATGAACCTTATTATAAATTTTTTTATTTTTGTTTTAGTTTTTTGGTTTTATTGTTTTTATTTTTTGGATAGATAAGAGAACTTCCCAATTAAATTAAACTAAGGTGTGATTTGAGGATCAATTAATTACTTACTTTATAACAGTATTTCTAATTAGAGATTTACCCCCCATTAACATATATTAACAAATTAAATAAACTCCCAATGGATTTATGGCTTTTTGTTTTTTTTTTTTTAACTTTTTTTAAACAATGTTTTATTTTCATACTTCTTTTTTTTTTTTTTTTTCAAGCCCAACTCTTAAAATCTTCCTTTATATACTATTACATAGAATATAAAATATATTATATTATAATATATTATATCATATATTTATTATATAGATATATATTATAATATTATATATATATATATATATAATATTATAAATTTATATATATTTATAATTACTTATATTTAATATATATATACTATATTATATATATATATAAATATATTAGATATTGTTTTTTCTAACTTTGAGTAGGAATAGTAACCAAATAGTGATTAAGTGTACAGGGTTTAAGCGTACCTTTTCGGCACAAACTACATTTAATTGAGTGCACGCTTCGAACTTTCAGGGAGTCATGAGGGATGATCGCTTCTCGAAACCTGAGAGAACCATCATGATATAATACATAGTCTATAGTTATTAGTTATATAAATATAATAATTAATTTAGAAATATTGAGTTTAATAAACTTATATTCGGTATTGATGGACTTATATATCAGTGAAATATCTATTCCGATTTACGAGTTAAAATTGAAGGAAAATTTCTTTATAATATTCAATATTCCTATATGTCCTTGAATTATTGATATGATGTGCATAAGAGAAGAAGAGAGAGAAAAGAAGAGAGAGAGATAGAGAGGAGGAAAGAGAGAGAGAGAGAGAGAGAGAGAGAGAGAGAGGAGAGAGGAGGCCTGAAGCCATGCAGTGAGGAAGAATCAGTGCTGGAACCAGAAAGATCGTTTCAGAATAAGCAAAAAAAAAAAAAAAAAGAGCCTAAAAATGCTAAATTGTTTTATTCCTTCTTAATTTAATCAAATATTAATTTAATTTATTGTGTAATGAATTATTTAACATGTATCCTAAATATTTAGTCAAAATATTTAATAATAAGCAATTTAATTCCTGCCTTTTGTAACCATTCTGTAAATGGCTGAATTCCCCAGGAATTGATAAATTATGCAGAAGATTTAAATCTGGTTTTGACATTGTTCTTGCTGAAATCACATTTAATCTCTTCCTATATACTATATATATATATATATATATATTTATATATATATATTATCTATATATATAATACTTTATTTAAAATATTTATATATATATAATATATATATATATATATACTATAATAAATAAATGATATGTATTTATATATATTATTATTATATATATTGTATATTATTATAATATATAATATATATATTATATATATATTCTATATATATATAATTATTAAATATATATATATATATACTATATATATAATTTATTTATTTATAGTATTATATATTATAATATATATATATATTATATATATACTATATATATATATTATTATATAGTATATACTTGTATATATATTTAATATATTATATATATAGAATTATATAATAATAATATATTATATATTAGATATATATAATATATATATACTATAAAATTAAATATATATATATTATACTATTATATAATATATATATATATTTATTATATATATAAGTATTATACAAATATATATATAATATATACTTATAACAACGCTCAGTCAGCACCAGACACTACGCCTCAATCTGCCGCTACCCCCAAATTATTATATAATATATATATATATAATATATATTATAATATATATATATATATATTCTCGCGTGATTTTTTTTCTAGAATATGTGCTCTTTTTAATGTATTTTATGCTCAAAATAGTTAAAAGGATTTAAAAGAAGGAATTATAATATATATACTATATTTATTATTATATATATATATAAATATTATATATATATTATATAATATATATTATATATAGATGATATTTATATATATATATAAAGTATGTAGATACGGACTGTAACTGTAAGTATTGTAACCTGTACTATTGCAAGAAAATACTCTACAAAACAGGTACTATTACTAGTAGTTTATATAAGATTAGACTGAGGGATTACAATGAATTGACGATAAGAGTGGAAATGATTTGTTGATAGAACACACGAAGCCCACCCTCTACCCAAAACGTTTAAGTCTCTTCTGAACTTTAGTTTTATTTAATTTTCAGCTTTGTTGATTGAATTTGTTTTTATTAGGAAGATTAATATATATTAAATCTATACTGATTTCTTAATTAGTTGCACAATGAAGGTTTTAATAAAAAGAACAAGTATTTTCGGTACTTCATATCTTAACGATAATCTTTGTCTGTCTGTCTGTCTTTCTGTCTTCTGTCTGTCTTCTATTTTCTCTAGTCTGTGTCTGACTAGTCTGTCTCCCCTTCTCTCTCTCTCTATCTCTCTACTCTCATCTCTCTGCTCTCTCTCTCTCTCCTCTATTATATAATATAATAATATATATAAATAATATTAGTATATATATATTTATATATATATATTATATATATATATATTATATAATAAATTTACTACGATATATATATATATATATAAGTATATATTAATATACGGTATATAAAGCAATAAGGGTAATTATGAGATTCATGAAAGATTTATGAATCAGTTACAAACAGAATATATTAAAAATACGTGAAATTACTTTTATAAACTAACTCTAAAATGCTATTCGTTATTCCCTAAAGAAGATTATTAATAGTTTCTCATTTTCCTTAAAATTTTTTTTCTTTTAATATTAGGTGCCATAGCAACCCACAAAGACGTCAAACTCGTCCATTTCATCCATAAGTCATATAATAAAGGATAATAATTAGAACTCTGCTTCTCTATTTGTCTCTTCGATAAAAACGTATTATTTTTCATATGAAGAGGTTTCTATTGAGAATATATATATATATAATAAATATATTTTTATTATTAAATATATATATATATATTTTAATATATAATATACTTATTATATATAATATATTTACTATATATATATTATTATATTATATATATATATATATAATTATATATATATATATATATATATTATATATATTAATATATATATATATTAAATATATATTATATTTAATGTATATATTATATATAGTATATAATATATATATATATATACCTATAATATATATATTATTTATATAATATTAATATACATATATATATAATTTATATTAATATTTATATATAGATAGAGCGAACCCGCATTACTGATTTTGTTAAAAATCCCTTCTAGATCTTAAAAAATGGTAATTGAAGATTAAAAAAAACGATGAACTAACGTCTTAGAAAAATCAGCCTCGCAAGTTTGGGAAATCCCACATAGGCTTTTCTCCGATTTAAAAGAAACTTACCTTTTATCTCATTATGTTTGGCGACTGAGAACCGGCGAGGTAATTAAAACCACTTTTGCCCTCAAGCCAAACAAACTATTGAACCCAAATTTGGATAAGTTGATGCGATACAATGGAAAATAAAAAATTATTACTTACGAAAATGTACAAACAAACAAATTGAGAAATTTATGAAATTTTTGAGAAAAAAGAAAAAAAATCAATTTTGATTTTTGGACTTTTTTGGATGTTTTGGGATGTTTTTAGTTTCGTTGACTCACGCGAAATAAATTGTAGACAAACTTTTATTTTTAAGTGATATTAGGTATTATTTTCAACCCTAGGCCTTAACGCTTTCAAAATTTAAAAATAGTTATAGTCTTACACAATGAACGCACACTAAAGAGTATATTTGTCAATACATATAATTATTACATCATAAACTAAAAAAACATGTATGAACTTGAATTTTTTATGATATATTTTATGATAACATATGTTGGATTGAGTAGCCTTCTATATATTATTAGTTTCTATTTTTTTATTATTATACATATTGAGTAAATTCACTTAAATAGTCAAGTAACTTAAATATTATATATAAAAAGCAAAAAAGGATCGGGCGAGACGTTTGATGCAGTTAATCTGTTTTAAAACTGCCATGGATTTTTCCTCCATCTTCGATATAGAGTTTGCTCAATAGGACGGAAAAATCTGTGTAACACACACGCGTGAGGAGGCATTAATTCTATATAATATATATATTATTATATATTATTATATATATATTATATATATATATATAATATATATATATATATATATATATACTATATATATCAGGGCGTACTTGAGGTATGTCACTGGGGGTACTAATATATAATATAATATAATATAATATATATACTATATATAATATATTATATATATATTATATATATATTATATATATTTATATATAGATATATATATATATTATTAATAGTATATATATGAGAGAGTGACGAAGAAGAGAAGAGTAGCTGAAATGCAATAAAAAATTTTCAAAATAATAATTCGGGAGAACGAAAGTTTCGTACTCGAGAAATTTGCTTATTTTTTTTCGCTCGCTCACCCAAGAATGAGCCAAAGACTGATCCATTATTTATTTTTTATCTGAATCTACCGTACGCCCAATGCTTTCAGTTTTACTTTTAAGTCTAGGGTAGGAAGGAAAATTTCCAAATGTATTATCTTATTGTATATACTAATAGTTGATTTTCTTTAATTTATTTTATAAATCAGTGTCTTTTTTTTACCTTTCATATTAAAAATTTATAATAAAGTAAAATTACATTTAAATTTATCTATTATAAAAGTTTGAAAATATATAACCTACCCTGCCTACCATATGTATACGCCCCTGATACTATATAATACTATATATATATTATATCTATTATATATAATATATATATATATATATAATATATTATATATATATAAATATATATAATATATATATATTATATATAAATATACTAATATAATATATTAAAGGTGTATCGGAATTCGGCGGAATACAATTTTCGGCTCCTGAACCGGATTACTAATCTACTTTGAGAAAAAATTTGTGAGGGATTTATTATTACTTAACTCTTAGCCATCTTTTAACAAAATTAAATATTAGCTTGTGTCACATTCAATACACAGTGTATTACATTACTACATTATATTTTAAATAAATTTTTATCAAATACTTTGAATATAAGATAATAAAGATTATTCTTAAATTCAATTTACTTTCCCAAATATCTTATATATTATATATATAATATATATATATTAATTATATATTAATATAAAATAATATTAATATATATTATATATTATAAATATGTTATAATTATATTAATTATTAATATAATTATATATTATATTATAATATATTATTATATAGTATCAATATACATATATTTATTATAGGCTTATTTCAATCTTTCGTCTGAGTTCGATATTCGATATTTTTGAAATCATCTATATTCGATAATTTTTAATCGATTATCGATTCGTGAGAGCCGGGAATAGATTTAATTAGCAGAGACGCATTTTCAAATTTACAGGCAGCTGTTATAAGTGTTTTTGTCTTAATTTGTAGCAACTTTTAAATGATTTGTATTTATTTGTCGAGTTGTAATGATGAAATGCAGTTTACTCGACATAAAACGCTATAAATAAATAATTACAGTAGACCATAGAATTTTATTTTTAACGTAAATCACCAAGATACCGAAACCGTGCCCGAAGGAAGACACTTTTAGGTCATCTATAGCCATTTTATGGGTAAGAAGTTGAAGCAACGAGGTTTTCTTTTTTTGAAGCTATTGCCAAGATTACCATTAAATTTAGTGATGAATATATATATATAATATATATATATATATTTTATATTATATTTATACCTAATTATAATATATATAATATTATTATAAAATATAATATATATATATAATATATATTATC
>JABUQX010025654.1:0-25756 GCA_015478945.1 Trachelipus rathkii
GAGCGAGATATATCCTCCCTCAGTGATTACTTCTGAACAGGCTTTCACACACACTCAGCCCCATTTTGCCACCTTACTAAGACTGAAATTGGGTGTTTTATAACAGCTACAGTATTCGTACGTTTACTCACGCCCAACCAAACCCAGAGGCGTTCTTTAAATGCCAGAACTGGATTCGGTTATCTCGACCAAATCACTGTAGGCGACCAGCATGAAATATATGCCGCAGTCCTGTGGAGAAAACTTCCAATTTCACATTGCCGCGGTGACCAAACACACCACTCTCCTGCAAAAACTGTGGAGGACACCACACGTGCCTCTTTCCTTAATGCCCATACTTGCCATGCTATTAGCAACAGACCGGTGTTTAGGAGAAGGTAATAGGTAATGTCACCACCGGATGCAGAAAATCGTTAGCGAGTGGAGAGGTGCCAATAACACGACCCAGCTCAAAAGACAAATATCTTACAAGACAAGATCGAAGAAGACAATACCGTAATGCTACAATTGCCAGCAGCCCTCCCCCAAATCCGATCGGCCCGTCTTCGGCGTGTCAACCCTCGACAAAACCATCTTGTAAAACTCCTTCCCCCAATCCCAGCGAAGCTGCAAATGCCAGTTAATGTAACCTGCTTGCCTGCACCTGCCTACTTTGCGACTATCGAATAGTCAAAAACAACGGCCTTCAATCCATCTCACCTCCCCAATGCGCGTCAAACAGCCCCTATCCGAAGTTGCTAGCTTTCAACTGACCCAGGCAAATGAAACCAAGTCTTTTTATGCCTCCCCATAAGCTTTGGGAGAGCATTCTTGCCAAGAAACTCTGCCCCATACCCTCCCGATGAGTTCACCAAACTCAGGTAAGAAGCCTGCGTCTTTGTCTCCTAATCTGTCTCCCACCATCACCCCAACTTCTGAAAAAGACACCCCTAAACAGAAACGAAAGATTAAGCACCAAGTCAAAGATTACTAGCTAAAATATAAAACATCTGAATACTAAAGCAGAACACACCGACCCCAAATATAAAAAAAATGCAACTCAGAAGAGACCTCGCCATAAGTCTATTCCTGAGACAAAATCATTGGCATCAATAGATTGTACCCAAGCAACCACAGCTGTCGAACAGCCTACCAACCAATCCTCTGATAGCTTGCAGGATTGTTCTAACTCTTCTGAATCCTCCTATAACTCCTCTTCCAAATTTCCTATCTCAGCACTCTAAAGGATTTTATGCCATAGCCAATGAAATGGATTATAGTTCCCAAATAGCGCTTGATGTGACGACCCACTCTCATTCTAATGATTCCTGCGCTTCCGAGGGGGGTGAATGGAAGATCGTTCAACGCAAACGCTCCAAGCGTTCTAAATCTGTTGGCGGCATGAAAGGGGACCCAGAAATCTCCCATCTTTATTCAAATTGCACAGTCTCCCAAAATAACCCACCTGATGACTCACTGCTAAAGTCTCCAATATCAAACTTTCGCAACTCCACCAACCTCGCAAAAAGATGACACTTCCCTGTAACCTTCCTCTCCCGTTTCCATGGAAAGAGCCCCATATTCTCCACACTTTTCTGAATCTTCTTGCTTGGCCGACACTGATATCGCTCCCATTCCCAATCATGAGCACCCTGGTTGCTCTTCCATCGACCAACCGACTTGGTTGAACTCAACTTATTTCGTACTCATGGCGAAGTTAGTCCACCAAATACCACTGAAAACTCTCAACCCCCTCCCAAAACCGGTCGTTCAACCAAAATCTCTGTTGTACGACTATTCTTTACCACCAGGATTTGTTGCCCCTCCTCGTCGGGACCCACGTCTCAGCCTTTCCTCCTCATCTGTATCCACCTCCAATATTATCTCTAGTCACATAGAGATAATAGTTTCAAAAAGACTATCTTCATAATATTCATAACAACATAGCATGGCCACCTTCCTTCAATGGAATTGTCGTGGCTACTACTCTAATTTTGAAGAACTTGTTCAACTAATAAACATATGTACACCAAAGTGCATATGTTTGCAGGAACTTCGACTATGTTACCGCGACTTCTTCTGACAGTCGGGTTATAAATCGCTAACCTCTATAGAAAGAGGTGACAATGATAGGGGAGGTGCAGGAATACTCATTCATAAATCTGTCCCCTATTCTCCAGTCCCTCTTCAAACTAGACTTCATGCAGTGGCAGCACATATTCATTTGTCCATCGATCTCACTGTCTGATCGATCTTTTTGGCTCCCAGCAGTTCGTTTACTAAGAATGACGTAGCCGACCTTTTTAAGCAGTTCTCCACTACGGTTGTTATAATGAGAGACTTCAATCTTCGTCACCCATCTAAGTCTAAGATTCTTGTTGATCTCCTAACCCCCTCTTCCCTGGGATGCCTTAACACGGGACTCCCTACATATGAACGTTTAGATATACACTTCTTCCTGTATAGATAATTCCTTTTGCTCCCATTCTCTTATGGATCACTTCACCAGGTCTCGCTTTGATTACTTATGCGGCAGCGACCATTACCCAATAGTCTTAAATGAAATTGCACCGAGCCCAATGTTAAAACCCAATTCCAGCTGGCGTTATGACCGAGCGAAGTGGGCTCCTTTCATCAGTCTGTAGTTATCCCACTCTCCCCCTTCAATGAGCAGTTTCCGACTGTTGATAATCCCTTTAACTTCCAGCAAGTTATCATAACAGCAGCGGAAGCTTGCATCCCGCGATCTTCCACAGGTAGGCGTTCGCAATGCCCTTGGTGGTCTCAAGAGTGTACAGAATCTAACCGGGAGAAGAAAAAACTACAGGCAATACAAAATGACCCACACCACCTCAAACATGATTATCTTTAAAGCAGCTGCGGTAAGATCTTGTCGAATTAATCGCCAAACACGTAAGCAATACTTTCAAACTTATACTTTGATTGTAAACTTCACAACTCCCCTTTCTTTAGTGGAAAGTTGCACAGAAAAAATATATTGCTGCTCCAACAATTCTTCACCCACGGTTCTGAATTAACACTGCACTGCCAGACTTTTCAACAGCTAAAGGGGAAGATCATACCTATAAGTTGTTTTACAATTGCAGAGATCAAATGCACTTGGCGAGTAGTAAAGTCGTACACAATGCTACGTCACGTTCACCCCTCTGCATCAGCGTTTTTTGCTGGATCTGTACAACAGAGTCTGGATCAAATCCTCTTTTCCATCTATTTGGACTACGGCTTTTGTAATCCCAATTCCCAAACCTGAGAAAGATCAAGTTGGCGGACACTAAAACAATTTCGAGACCTGTACATACTTGCAAATTAGATGAAGAAAATGGATTTCAGGCCGCTTTCTCCCTGTCTGGAGAGTCACAAGGCTTTCAAACTCCAGTTTGGTTTCCGCAAAGAATCGTTCTACTGCGGATCCCTTGATCCTTGATCGGGAAGCTTCTAGCTAAGGTGGGGATGGTTTTGTCTTTTTTTATTTTTTTTACCTTGAAAACTTTATGACAAACAGTAGGAGAACTTGGGTTCTATTAATCTACTCGTTCGGTTTTGAGGACAGCTTGCCTTCTCTCTATTAAATGCTTCTGTCAAATTTATTCACCCTAGTTCGTGCTTCTTCTGTTCTATCACGCACTTTACTTTCTATTTGGTGATTACATTGCTCTCGGATTCAATGCACGTAATTCTAATCCTAGAGAACGGTCAATTTTATCTCTCTCTGTTGATGAACTGAAGCTATATATTGCGGTGCCAGGTGCGTTTGTTGAACGGACTTCAACTAGTATGAGTATTTCATTAATGGGGTACTACCATGGCTATCCATTTTTACCCACAAAAGCATCAGCTGTAATACTTTTAGTAAACAAGGAAATCGAAGAACAATGAAACCTTCCTTCCGCGAATTAACTCATTGTTCGCCATCTTAACTTCACAAGGTCAAATTTCTGGACTTATTCAGATGACTGACTTAACATGCGACCTATTTATTCTGAAAAGACTGCGGTGTTTCGCATCTCTTTTAGTCTCTACATCGCCCTTAATCCGATCGAAGCTGGCCAACAGTTATGGTCATAGTTCCAACAAAAATAGTAATGTATAGCTCCTACAACTAGGGCTGCGGGGGCCGGGATTTTTTTTTTTTTTTTTTTTCCCGGGTATCCACTTTGGCCTTCCGATCGTCCCCCCGGATGAGTCTTGAGTTGAATCCGATGTGATGACATTATTATCTTTGAATGGAAAATACTTCATGTGCAAAATTATCGGTCGTTTTACAATTTCCAATACGTCTGCTCTGAACAATACTGCACGAGATTACCTCAGATCTCTTATTGACATTTGCAACTAAGCTTATAATCCCTTGCCAAAGTTGCTGACCGTTCTCTATATGGACGAAGGGACTTGGCTATCCTGCTCACCATTTGCCTGGTATGACCTCTCGCTGTATCGTTAAGGCATCTTTTTTTTAATTCCCACGTTCACGAGTGAATTTATTTGTTTACTGACGGCGTCTAAACAAGGGACAGTGTGGGTGCGTCTGATGTCTTACCTGGCAGCCACCTCTCCCATTCCCTCCCCTCACATGCTTCAATTTTTACGCCAGAATTAAAGGCTTAATGATGCTCTCTCTCTCGATTTTTTACTTAGCAAGACCACTCTTGACATTTATTTCAGATTGCTCTGTGCCTCAAGCGCTTAAGCTCCCCTCCCTATTCTAAAACATGATATCGCTGTTACAATTATTTTCTTCGGCTGACTCCACTCTGGCAAAACGATTAACTATGCAAGATCCCTCTCACGGTGGGGGTAACTAGCAATGAAATCACCGACAGAGATGCCGAATGGTCGCCGCTTTCTAGGTGCCTTCCGGATGCCATTCGCACAGGTCGCTCCATCAAATGATTATTATCCTGCTTTCCGACAGGCTTCCGGTCTTATGGTAGGATGGTGGCGCGACTGATGCAGCGGGGAACGAAATAGAGGTGTAAGCCGAACTTGAGAGGTGTCTTTCTCTACCGACAATCGTTGCGACGAGGTGATATTGTGCTTCGCATTGGCCACACAACCACTACCGTGTAGGGTCCACTCCATTTGAATTTTACCGGGATATATACCTGCAATCTGTTCACTTCTCATTGGTTTCCCTCAACTGGCCCCATTCGCCGTCGTCTTTTTCTATTTCTTGTGGCTAACAACTTCTTACAGGTTATCCATATATTATCTAAAAACCTCCCACTGTTATGGCAATTCTACTTCTCTTATCTTCAAGAACTAATTTCTAACAAAATTTAATTTATGTACAAATGAGATTATGTTATAAATATGAGGGTATCTTTTTATTTGTTTTTTTATTTATTTTTTGACTTAAATACTGACAACGTTCCGAGATGGAATTAAAATGCCCTTTGAATGAGAGGCGACGAGGATGTTATCCACTGACCTAAAGCGCCCGTAAGATACCTGGAGAGATTTCAATTATGTAAAGACAAGATTAATATAAATGTCCTTAAAAGCGTTCGAAAGTATTAATTATTATTAGTATTTTTTTATTTTTTTTTAGGTTCATTGAAATAGCGTGTGCAATTTACCAAGTTTTCGAGAGCAGCACCTAAAAGACCTGCTTCAGATTACTTCACATTCTTATTGACGAAAACTTTATATATAATTAATTTTTTATTGATAATGTTAGTAATTTTGTTGGCTAAATTGTATAATTTTTAATAAAAGATTGAGAACAAGGTTTCAAATGTTTATATCCTAAAGTTTTTAAATATAGTGACGTGGGAGACATTAACTTTAGCCTTAACTCGCACGTATCACAACTTGTTCACCTCGTAGCCGCAAAACGATGGTTATGTTGTGGATATTCAAGGAATTCATATGGGAACGCGTAGTCGGTATCATGACAAAATTGTGGACGAACGCACATAATTCGTGCGACAATTTGCAGCGACTTGCTAATTAAATTTTAGTTATTGTACTTTCTCAACCAATAATACGGTGAATTTGGTATTTTAGTACTAAACTTGTGGTGTGCTTATTTTTTGGTCAATATGGACTCCCAAGAGCACCAAAATATGGTTCACGTGTGGTTGATTCCGCCAACAGCAAAACCTTAAATTTTTCAGATAAATATACAGCTTCATTTCTTCTAGAATGTCTACCTACTTATCCAGTATTTTTAATACATAGATATTCTCTTTTGCGATTTTGTTCTCATGTAATGAATTAACAGATTTCAAAAAAAAAATTCATTGTTTTAGTATCCAGGATTTCACACAAATAAGTGTGATGTTGTAATGCAGGACAAGACGAGAGTTGTCATAGGAGTGGATTAGTGGTGACAGGACATACAGTTCATTCCTGACCAGTAGGATGATAATCGAGAATGAAGCGGAAGCTGTAGAATAACTATAGAGTCAAGGAGGAATTTCCTATATTTAATAGCCGTTGAGAGATCTGAAAATAAGGTTACAAGAAGGGACATTTGGAAATAAGGGCTGTGTCAATCTATTTTAAGCTTTTGATACATAGAGTGAAAGATTCACTGATGTATAAAGGAACAATATTTTACCAAGGGAGTGTGCTAACTTGGAAGGTAAACTTTTGAGAATCTCCTGAACCATGAGGACTATACATTGCCTTTGTATTAAGATCGAAGTAACTAAGAGAAATAATACGATACACAAATGAGTTAGAGGATGTGGAGGTGGAACGCGACTTACTCTTAACGGTGTCCTTTTCTTTCAAGAAGTCCGCAAAACGATATTGAAAAGAATACGGACGTCTGGTTGGAGAAGACCGATCTTTGAATGGCCGAACAGGACTAGAGAGAGATGGTGTATTGGGGGGGGGGGTCGGAGGTCATAGAAGAGATATCCTCCAGAATTGAAAAGGATGGAGAACGATAAGTTCACTACAGGCGGGTCGTGGATCTCCAAAATGTTAGTCTCATGGGATGAAGATTTGTGCGTCGGTGATGGAAGTGAGTGGTACCTTGTAGCTCGATGGCTGAAAGAAGTTACGATCACGGAGCTGGATTTCCTGAAGGGAAATAGCCTTCTGCCAGTGGGTAACATCAGTTGGAAGGAAAAATTGAGAGATTCGAGAAGTGTCCAACTCGGCACATGGGAGCGTGGGGGTTACGGATAGAGGGAACTACCGATGTAACAGTTGTTGCCTTAGCATAAGAAAGACGGAGATGGGATAACTTCTCCTTTGCTCGGCGTGGGGCCTCACGGCGATCCAGATTATGAAGGGCACACTTCCAAGATTTCCTAAAAAAGGTAGAATGGACAGTGGATAGAAGAAATTCGATGTGGACCCCTTCTATCTGGACTTCCTGGAGAGAGCTTCCACAACGCAATCATATGATTTGTGAGGATCTACAATACTCCTGGGGGTTGTCCAAATTTGTGGCACTTAAAACACCTCCCCGGGAAGGAGACGTAAGTTTGAACTGATCGAGTGCTTTGTAAAGCCAAGTGTTACCTTTGTTGGAGGGAATGGCACAGAGAGCTTAAGTAAAAGACGAGGGATAAGCACAGAGTGGTTCTCCTTGTGAGGAGGGAATCTGTATACATTGGCGACTGGCAGGGCCGGCGCAAGAGATTTTGGCACCCTAGGCAAAACTATTATGAGGCGCCCCCCCAAATCAACTACTAGTGTAGTCGATTCAACCACTCACTATTAGGAAATATATAGTAAACAAAAACTAACACACAATTTATTTAAAATTCATTATTTACTGATAGTTAATCTTAATTTGCAGTAAATAGAATAACTTAACAATTACAGCACTTTTTTTTTTTTTTTTAGAAAACTACTATGTATAGCTGACATTGGAATAAAGAGCTAAAACAAACAACGACACGTTTAATTTTTTGTTTTTAGCCTTGAGCTTAGTGCGAATGTGGAACCAATTCAATTGTATCGTGTTTTGTGTATCTGTTTGATTGAATATTGCAGTTCTACCATCTCTTTTGTGTCATAGCAATGACCTGAGGTAAAGTTTAATGGATTTAAGCTTGAGAAAGTCTCTTCGAGGCTATTGATAAGGTTCGCTTATTTTAATCCGAAGAGCGATCCACAAATTAGGTAAACTCTCTTATAAGTCAGATTGTAAAATGAAGTCACGGACGTTCTGGCGCTGAGTGCTTAGTGGTTCGTGTTGAAAATCTAAAACAACCACTTGGTTTCAAGGTTGACCGAGCACTGAAATTTTGATCCACAATTGTGCGCTTACAATCAGGGAGGCACGGAAAAATCCAATGATTTTTTCAACTGATTTTTTCACTCGATTTTTTGCTACAAAAAATCATGACTTTTGCTTTTTATCTATATTTTTAATTTTTTTTTTTTTTTTTTTTTATATTTAAGTGATTTATTTCACTATAGAAATAAGAATGTAGGGTAATAATAACGGGTATTAAGGCGTACGTACTCGGCCGTTTTAAAAATTATACACGATAGTAATGGTTATGGTTACAAATGAGATGTTCGACAATATTTTTTTTATTTCTGATGTAAATATGGTGATTGAGAATTTTTGGAAGATGAGGAAGTGTGCTTCGAGCGGGTTGCTATTTCATCGTGTCATATACTATAAATCCACTATTCACTTAATTCTGAACTTCATTGTTTAGGCCTAGTGGCGTGAGAAAAAATTACTTTTAACTATCTAAATAACTTTACAGATATAGTGATGGGTGTTGTTTTTTATATTATTAATTCGAGCGTACCGTGAGAATTTGTTCGAGAAGTGAATGAAAGCGTGAATTGCGCTCGAATTGTTTTGGTTCTCAAAATAGAAGGAAGGTGTGAAAAGGAGGGGTTGAAAGTCCAAACAGATCCTTTGGCTATAGAGTGAAGTAAAGGTGTGATGTTGTGACAGGTATAAATGAGGCTAGCGAGTATCCTCAGTGTGAAAAATTTATGAATTTAGAATAGAACATTGAGCAGTGGAGCTCTCTATAAGTGTCCTTTTTGTGATTAGTTTTATAATATTTCTAGGGGTGATGTGGATGTTATGAGAATTAAAAACAACAACGAAACGAGATAAAGGTAGAAATCGTGACGCGTGTAACAATATTTGGATAGGCTGAGACAATATAATGGTCACAACGCTGAAGTGGACAACGTAGCCCCTCAATCCTTGGACCCTGGCGTCCAGCTAGGTTCGCTATACGGTAGGTACGCCGGGGCCCCGGCCGGCCGGCAACCCGGCCATTTTTGCGCACGGCCCGGAAAATCAGGAAAACGGGGTTTTCTGCCCGGGGTTAACTGTAATTTACACTAAATAATGGTTAAATGTCACAATAAAAAAATATTTTTTATTCTTACTCCTTTGTTATAAATTGGTGCAAAATGCATAAACTCTTTAGGGTAGTGGGGATGAGAGTTTTTGTTTTTTTGAGGTATTACTATGATTTCAAATTTAAAAATTGAGAGGTCAAAATTAATAAATTTTTCCCCGGATTTCAGATAATCGACAAATATTTAGGTACAAATTTGAGTCTCGGTGAATGTTAAAGGGTATATCAAACACTTTAGTAGTCAGGGATAACAATACACAGTTAATCAAAGGGCTTTTAAAGCTTGTGGTGAAAAGTAAAATATCTTTTAAATTGCTCAAGGAAAGATTAAAATCATGAAAAAGTGTTTAGCTCGTGCATAGTATTTATTTATTTAGTTTGTGATAACGTTAGAGACTCTCATTGCGGCTGGGTGAATAAGAAGTACTAGATCTTAATACAGGGTTTCAAATGTGTTATCAGAGGACATAATCTTTATATAGGTGGGCATGTCTATATTTATATATAGGTGTGAATAAGACTAATTAATTAAAGTGATAGGATATAATGAACGTTATAAATTATTAGAGTAATGTTATTTTATATTAGTGATGACTTAATAGGTTAGTGAAAAAAGGATATATAGTAGTTAAATATAGAATAATACTATTATAGAAGAATAAATTGAAAGTATGTTGAGATGGTTTAATCATGTCTATTAAGGTATATATTATATATTATATTTATTGATAATAATGAATAGTCGTAGTAACGTGATGTTGAGTGTAATATAAATTGTCGTGCAAGATAGATAGTTGTTTCTATGGTGAAGATGCCGCATGTTAAAGGATGAAATAGGAGTATGAAGTGCAGTATGTTGTGAGCAAACAATCCTCGACTTCTTATGAGCTGATGGACGTTTCGGGTGTTAATAACGTGTATGACATCATCAGCAGTGCAATAATGAGAAGCATAGATGTTAATATTGATAGTCTGTTATAACACAGTGAATTATAAATAAAATGACTAATAATCGAAATGATACGTAAACAATACTGTAAACAGAAAATTTAAGAATAATAAGTATAATGAGCACTATCGATG
Organism: Trachelipus rathkii; assembly: GCA_015478945.1. Classification (NCBI taxonomy): domain Eukaryota; kingdom Metazoa; phylum Arthropoda; class Malacostraca; order Isopoda; family Trachelipodidae; genus Trachelipus; species Trachelipus rathkii. The sequence goes on from JABUQX010025654.1 coordinate 10,386, forward strand.
AGTCACGTAGAGTTCGATGAATTAAAATTTACGGTAGAGCGATAGGACTAATTGACGAGAATGCAAGTTAGAGAAGAAATTTACGCAGTGTAGTATGAGTTTATTGGTGGATATATATAAATTAATAGTGAGAGGGGGGATGTGGGTCTGATAGGCCTCTCTTACATTTTTAAGTGTCCTGGGTTGGTTGAGAATACTGAACACTCGTAGAGAGACTCAGATCTTTCTGTTGCCGAGTAGATCATTTGGACGGGATTGGGAACCTAAAATATTCTTTTGTGTTTATTATGTTCGATGGGTGATTATTATTGAAATATGTGGATGAGTGGATGGTCGCGCGTGTCTCTGGCGTTGTGATAGGTTAACAGTTCTGGTCCTATGTTTTCTTTCTTTGGAGTGGTTCTCTTGTGTACGACGTCTTCACTTTTTAGTCCTACAGAGGGGTCTTTGGTAGGCATATAGGGAACTTACTCACCGGTGTTTCTGATGCCTCGACGGAAATGTTGTATGGCATCTCTCCGTTTTTGTCCTCACGTAGCGGACGTTGCTAGTCTCGGCTTTTCTATCCACGCTATCTTAATACAATAGTTACTACAGTCGCATGGACCCTCAATTATGCTGTAGTGAGAAGGAGCGCTACATGAGGTATGTGTCGGAAGGAAAAAATTTAGAGAATAAGATTAGGAGTATTAATAGAGATAGAAATATTTAAAGCGAGTCTCACAAAAGAAAAAGCTATTGGATAGTGTGAGTGTAGATTATTTGAAGAGAGTTTTCACAAGTATATTGCTCGGTGCTAGACGAGTACGTAAATTTTTAGATATATATGATTAAGTTGTTTAGGAGTAACGGTTGACTTTGAATTTAGGCGGTAAAATATGGTTATTAAGTGAATAGATACGTTTACTGTTAGTATAATAGGGTTGTATAGAGTGGAATAGAGATTGACTCAATAAGGCAAAATGGTGATCACTAGGTATTGTATTTCAGGTGGAAAGACAGCAATGATGGAGATTAAGTTTAAAAGTAGACGGAAATTTATTGCTAATTGTAGTGTGGTATAGTAAGTTTGTTTTGTAGGAGTGGGAGAAATACAGAAACCTTCTATATATAATTCTAACTAATATAGGTATCATATATTTTGTTTTAAGTTTTCTTTTCTTTTAACATTAAATATAATAGTGAAATAAAATATATACCAGTACTACTACTACTAATAGTATAAAATTTTCCGTATGTACTTTAAAACTTTATTAGTCTATCAATATAGGTGGATCTTTCCATCCTTTGAAAATGCAATACTCACTATGTTTACTACTTATTTATTAGTATTTTGCATCTCTTTTACTCACAACTCATATTTATCATAAAATAGTATCGACTTTCTTATAATTACCATTTCCGACCTAAATATTTTCATAATAAGTATTCACCATAAACTCCGTATTCAACCCGAAACAATACTAATCATATTCTTAAAAATTCCATTATTGGTCTATAGCACCGTTCAATATAACTTGTTTATTGCTAAATATCAGCTCACACAGATATCTCTCTAATCAATGATTGTGTTCTTTATTAGACTCACGTTTATTACTACACTATTACAAAAATAATATAATATAAACATACATCTCTAGTATTTCAATCTTTTCCGCCTGTATATCGCTCATTGTCGTTCTACTTTTAATGCATGTTTAACTCTTTTTGGAGCTGACAAAGAGTACTGAAGTAAATAGTCCAGACTTTGTTGTAGGGTTTGTGAATTATGATACAATTTAACAAACTTTGCCTAGAAATAGCCTACCAGAGAACATATTATAGAAACCCAATAAAAGCACCATATTTAGGGAAATATCCTTTCTTTAAATGCGAAAGGTTGTTGGGGTGAGGGTACACAAGAGACACAGTTGGGATGTCTACTTGACGAGTTTTTTCGTTTCTTGACGATACCCCTTAACAGAGAATTAGATTAAAATTTGAGATCAGCTTCTACACCTAGATCAATCCTGAATCTGTAGTCAAAACTTTTCACCGTGACAATTAACACGACAATTAAATATCTGAAAGTTTTGTATAAATATGAGTAAAATTGTATGATTATTTTTCCAACCTATTACAAGAACCGTGACAAGAAGAAGGCGTTGAACAGAGTACAAGGTGATAACAATACTCTAAGCCAAAACAAAAAAAATTGAATTATCACTTTGCCAGTAAGATTAAGATAATGAAGACTGTGGCTCGTAACGACCTTCAAGGATTTAAGAACACTGAAAATTTTTAATAGCAAAAGTTTAGGACTCTTCAAAGTCGGTCAGAAGCATTCTTTAACACAAAAAAACGTCCACGAAAGACTAACATCGGCATCAGCAGGGAAAATTTGTTTTAAGAATAGGGAGGAACGAAATAATTTCTGCCTTTGAAACAACTTTCAAAAAAAGCAAACAAGTAAAACATTTACTCCAGCCCAAGACTCCGCATACTATAATTGGATATATGAAGAGTGGAAAAATATTCTGAATTGGCAAATCAAAGTGTCAGGTCTTTGGTTGGAACAAAGTGGCAAAATGGCGTGTTTAGGCGCTAGGATATAATGGCAAAATCTTTTATTTAAAAAAGGCCATGTTAACAATACCTTTGGTAAAGCATAGATGAAGGCCGCGGCGGATGGGAATATTGTTCTGTAATATTTCTGTGATAGAAGCTAAAGACCTCTAGACAAATTTGATAGAATTACTAAGTATGAAGAAAAAAATGTTAACAAGTATAATAGGAAAATCATTCTATCAGTTGCGAATCAATCCAAAATTCCCCTAAGGTTACGCCAGATAACATTTTCAAAAGCAGTTTACCTCTTGGATAACGAAATTACAACCGCTAAAGAGAGGAAGTATTAATTAAAAAATGTGGCTCTAAAGAGATAGATGGGTATATTTAAATACTGTGACTTGGGTACAAAAATTTCAATATTAAGAAAACCGATAAAATTCCTGTTTGATTGGTTGAGTCGAAGAGTCTAGCAGCAATAACCCGCCAATGAAAAGACAGTAGCGGATAGTGCCAGGTCTTGCATGAAATTTTCTCAGGGCTCTTCATTGAGGATTCTTCCTTCTCAGTCGCATAATGCTCTGTGAAATTCTTGTTGTATTTAATCTTCCTCACTTTGAGCTTGCACCTATCTGCAATCACCTGATATTGTACATTAGGTCTGATTTGGATGAGCTTTATCCTTTTTTGTTCATTGTTCCATCTCTGAATAGGGCCCGGCAAAAGAATGGTGTAATTTCTTTAAAATCAATTATATAGTATATTATATATAATATATATACTATATATATACTAAATATATATTATATATATATAATATATATATTTAATAGTTATATTACTATATATATATATATAGTATACTACTATATATATATTAATATATATATATTTATTTATATATATTTTTAGTATATCTTTCTTTTCTTTTCTTCTTTCTAATCTCCTTTCTAATCTCTTTCTAAGATCTTAAGGTGCGTGTCATGCATCGATGCATCGGAAAAGAAAAGCTAGTAGAAGAAATGACATAAGTTCGAAAAGAAAGCCCCAGCCTTACCACCCCCCCTCAGTACTATTAATTAGTGAGGAATCATCGATGCTGTCAGAAATCCACATCCTAAGCTTGCAATGGACATGCGATGGAACCTCAATATGATAGATTCGTCATTGTAAGGGTTCATTCCTTGGCTCTAGGATGGGCCCACGAACCATTAACCCCATCAACATAGTCCCACCGCCATTCACTTCTGTTATACACCTTTCTTCTCGCCTCTGCCTAACTCACTTTTCTCTCCTTCAGCATTTCGTTACCGACATCACATCCACTTTCTCATATCGTCTCCGCAGCAGCGTCGCGCTTCCCACACACTCTCCACTACTATCTCATCCAGATTTAACAATCTCGACTACATTGCTCCTTCCACGTGACCTCAAACATCTCAACATATCTTTCATTTTCCCCCTTCATATATTTATAATATTACCTACTAAATATTATATATATATAATAGATATATATATATTATATATATATATTATATATATATATATATAGTATATATATACTATATATCTATATATATATATATAATATATATATTTTAATCCAATTGAATCATGAGTATTATATTATTATCTTCTCTTCTTCCTCCCCAAGATGGCCCAAACTGATTTCAGGAAACGTTGCGTGACAGTGCATCGAAAGAAAAGTAGTAGAAGAATATGACTACAATCGAAAGAAATGCCCAGCGCTTATCGCCTCTAATACCTATAGTGAGAATCGTCGCAGTCAATATCCACCTAAGCTTTCAGGACCGGACGGGACCTGCACTTACTATGATATGTCTAAGTTGTAGGTTCATTCCCCTGGCCCAGGTGGGCCCACACAATCACCTCACAAATACCCTAACATACTCCTATTATTGCACCTTAGTCTCGCCTCTTGCACAAACCACATTCCTCTCTTCAGATCATTCGTTACTGGATCAATTCACTTTTCTTTCGGTCTCCCAGCCGGGTCGATTCCCAACACCACTCACCACTATAACATTCCGCTAACCAACGATACTGTCTTCCTTTCCACATATATTTATAAATAACTAATAAATCCTATATATATATAATATATATCGTATATATATTATATATTTTATATTATTATAGTATATATATTTAATATTATTATATATATATATGGTTAGAACATCCCATAATTTACATATATATACGGTATATTAAACTTTTAATTTTGATAATTTTTGAAAATAACTAAATAAATCCTAGTTATTATAAATAATATCAAATACGATATATATTCACTACCACCTCGAGCTATATATACTATGTATCACTACTATACACTATTAATAATACTACACTACTATAGCCCATATCCAACTCTACTAAATATATAACATTAAATTTGTATGGAATTAGTTCATTTAAGGAATTTAGTACAAACTACCTACTATATTACATATATACTTGTAATTTACTTATATATATTATAAATTTCAGAAAGCTTATATACTAAGACTTCATTCTTTTATCATCAAGTAATACATATATACAGAAATATAAAGTGTAGACAAAGAACATACATTTATATATATCGTACTGCTTACTACTATATATATATTATATCCGTCGACTACTACCATATACCACTGTATTATCACTATTACTAGCCACTACTACTCACTTGACTACATATACTTAAGTATATATCTTCACTGCCTAACTATATCTATTAGCATACTATAGTATATAATTATCTTATAATATATAAGGCTATTATTTATACTGTATAATTTATTATATTATTATATATATCTTAAATTATATATTATGATGTGAAGTCCAAGACTAATGAGTTAAATTAAATAAAATTAAGTATTATATACTTTAATTGTTGATACAAACTTGCTGAAGCTTGCTGGTGGGTTTCCTAATGCCTTTCATTTTATTGCTTGTTGTGTCATTCTTACTTATATCTAAAGATAGCCAAGAGGTAAATGACATTCGGTTTTAGTCGTGAGCTACACTTCAACCGAATCCTTTTTCTGGTGGGCGTGCGAAATGTGAAAAAGGTGTAATATCTGGACTTAGAGCCCGATTCTTCACATCTGCCTCACCATTCGTCACTCCGCCAGCATTCCATCAGTATACGAATGGAGGGTCATGGAAACATCATATAACCAGCACATTGCAGATTTCTTTAATCCACCCCTGTGATCAATTGCAGAATTCAACCTTTAGTATGAATATCAATACTACCTATCTAATACATATATACTATATATACTCGTCCCTTTATTCTATATGAATAATATAATACTTATATATATCTATTAATATACATTTATATTAATATATTTAATATATTTGTATATGCATCTCATATACCTCGCCTGCCCCACCGAGTTGACTTCTACATCCTATTAACTATATTGATCACTTATTATAGTCCTCACTATTTACTTTTATCTCATATTATCACTATTCCTTACTATCACTCTAGATCATTAAGCTCACATATACCCGCCCGCCCCTAATATATAAATACTTCCCCGACCTCCATATCATATTATAATATTGATAATTACCTAATCTTGACTTATATATCATTATATATATATACTACACAGGGAGGTATAAGGGCAGTAATTTGGACTGATGTCTTTCAACTTTTACTGCATAGTAATTAGAGTACCAAATATATCACGCGTGTATCATTAGATATATATATTATATGATATTTATATATTATAGTATATTAGTAGTATGGTATAGTGATATATGACTATAATATTATAGTACTATATAGCTATATATCTCTTCTTTCTTTCTTGATCTATCTTCTATTTTCCCAAGAATGGAGTAGTGGTGCTGACGAGCAGATTCGGATAATAGAAAAGCAGTAAGAGAGAACATGACAAAAGTCGAAAAGAAAGCCAGCGTTTACGCCCCTCAGTACATTAAATTAGTGAGAACTCTCGAGTCAGAAAATCCACTAATAGGCTTTCAATGGGACAAGGCGTGGACCATCACATATGGTAAGATCGTCAATGTTAAAGGGTTCATCCTTTGCCCGGTGGCACAACCATACCCGTCAAAAACTGCCATTCCACTCTGTTTATAGCACCTTTCTCTCGCGCTCTTACCAAACTCACATTTCCCTCCTTCAAACATTCGTTTACTGACTCAAATCCACTGTTTTTCTTTGGTCTCCAACCGGGTGGTACAGACATCAGCTGCCTACTATACATGCGCGCTTAAACCACCGACTTATCATTCATCCTTTCATATGAAAACTATCTCAACATACTTTCATTTGATTCTCATTCATTTACAGCCTTTATTCCACCCACAATCTCTAAATACGTTTCATTCTTCAATTTTATCAATTCTTCTCACACTGAAACCCCTAAGATTGTCCATTCTGAACTACATTTGAACTTTGATCTATATCTCCTTTATCTCAGACCATGAGTCTGCTACTATATATAACAGCAAGTAACAACATACGCCTCATGTAAGGACTGTAGCACACTCAAGACTTAGTCCTTACATTCACTACGGATTTAATTGCACAACCCTCCTGCATTCACAACTTTCCTACTAACATACTCGCATCAAATCCGTTTCCGTTCGTCATCCAACATATGACCCTAAAATATTTAAACTCAGACACTTGTTCAAGCTGCTCACCATCTAACATAACTCACACTGAGGACATGTCCTCACGTCAACTTATATAATGTCTTACTCGTTTCGTAGTAACTTTCATTAGACCCTCCTTTTACAAACACTTTATGTGTGTGGTTTGATTTCTTCTTTGCAAATCTCTCCAAATCTCTTCAACTCTCTTCAGATTCGCCAACGATCAATCATCGCATATATAGTAGGCGCCTCCACTATTCTCCATCCTCTCATCATTCTAACACCATTCCTGACACCCCACCTCGAATTCTGTTGGTCATAACCCATCCATATACAAAGTTGAATAACCAGGAGACATAGAACAACTGTTCACTCCGCTATTAATTCCTAAACAATCGTCTACTCTATTGACACTCTCAATTTATTCTTACCGGCTTCACTATCCGTCATAGCATTACTTTTGATTCCGATTCAGAGACCTACAATACCACACCATGATAGTAACTAACACCTGCATAAAAGCCTCCCTATTACTCTATCATACGCCTGTTGCGAATCCATAAAAGCCTAAAATTACAATTTATCTCTTCTTCTCCCTCATATTGCTCAATCATTTTTTCACAGGCAAAGATTGATCCACAATCCTGACTATCACTCAAAACGCACCTTGGTTCTTGCACCTAATCGTAATTCAGTCATCACGCACTCTTTCGAACCAACAATACAACGATATCCTTCTACAATCACCATAAACTTATTCCTAAATCCTATTTAGTTTTCCCGCTTTTCTCCTTACACTTAAATAAAGGTCGTACGATTACCACTCCTCCAATCCTTGGAACAAATACTCTCCATAAAACGCTGTTATACACAACTCAAATCCATAATCACCGTCTTTCCTTCCTTCGTTGATTTTGGCCTTGTAATTTCATGTCCTATTACCTAAAAAAGGAAATACTTCATTATTTTCTAACTGTGCCCATCATTACCTCCTCCTTACGAATAACCATTCCCATAAATACCTCTACCTCTCACCATCGTATTAAACCCACACACATTCACTTATACACCCATTCCATTACTGTTAATATTTGCAGATTTTCGGAAGTGTTCTTTCCCAGCTCCGCCAACTCCAGTTTCAAATCAGTCTCCATAAAGCACCATCTCCTATTCCATTAATTTAAGCAGCTTTCTCCACTATATTTCACATTTTCTTAGACCTTCTCGCACTCCTTCTAAGAGAGCTTCCTCATTCCAATGTATGTCCCCATAAGTCATACCTCCTTAAACGTTCAGACTTACCTCCTTGTTTCTCCTACGTATGCAGCCTTTTTAGTATTTTTCTTATTTTCCTGTCTTTATTATTGCCAAGCATCTTTCTTTTAGTACTGGTCATTTCATTTTGATTTTAGTACATTACTAACCACGCTCTCTTTTTTTACCTTAAATAAGCGCGTTTCCATTCTACTCTCTTCATTCCACCATGTACTAGTTAACATTCTGTTACTATTTCCTATCTTTAGCACCTCCACAACTTTTCCTTTGCACTACTAACAATTGCTTCTTCATTTGCGCACCCCGATTTGTTCAGTTATCAACATTGTTTCACCATTAATCCGATTTTACTCAAGAGAGCGCTCTTAAGCCATACTATCCTTATTGTCTTGTTATCCTTAACTTCTCACGTCTTAATTTAGCCTATTTCCTTCCGGTATACCTTCCATCTCCATCCAAGCCCCCCCTACCTTAATTTTACATAGAAACACATAATGATCCAATAATCGCCATTCCTAAACCCCTCACTGATTTAACATCCAACCCAAACTTCAACATCTTCTCACCCAACACAAAATCAATCAGAATTTTCACTTCGATACCATGTCTACCGACACCAACATTATATAGTAATATATATAATATATAATAATAATATAGATAATATTATATAATAATAGTATATATATATATAGTATAATATAATATATATAATATAATATATATACATCATGACATTAGTTAAATATATGGAAAGATACACTTCGAAAATCGTATTTATAAAAGTAATGAAGAGGATGTATGCGAATTGTGTGTGGGTTTGAATTGGTGCAAGAAGGAATAGGTGAATAGGTATTTTGGGGATGATAACGATAAAAACTACAATGGTAGAGTGAAGGAAAGTAAAGTTGAAATCATAATAGGTACATGATGATAACTGCGTGAAATGATCAAGAACGAAAGCGAGATGTGATTGATTGATTCTGGTAAGTTGTGTAATAGTAAGCGTGTTATGGAGGGTATTAGTCCGAGGGATTGGAGAGAGCAGTAATAGTAGATCCTTATAATAAGGGTAAGGGGGATAGGTAACTGTGGAATTATAGGGGAATTTAGTTTATTGGTGTTGTAGGAAGATAGATGCTGGTATTTTAGTCGAACCCCCAGAGTGATTCGGAAGGAATGATGGTGAAGAAACAATCCTAATATAAACCATTTCCTAATATGTTAATCTTTAACATTGAAAAAAAATGACTGAGAACATGAGGTGCAAAGAGAAGAAAGAGAATTGTATTTAGGGTTTTAGCGGATTTGCAACAGGCGCTGATGATGGATTAATAGGAACTACTATTTCAGTTGTTAGTAATATTATGGTGGTTGGTGGTAGGCCGGCTATGACTAGATATCAAAAGTATGTATGACGATAGTGAAACGCGTGTAAGAAAAATGTGTGAAATGTGATTTGGTTTTAATATTAACTAGCGGTAGTGAGGCAGGGCATTGTGGTTATATGCTCTCCTTGGTTATTCATACTTCGTATATGGCATGGGGTTATGAAAGAATTAGTAGTGGGAGGGAGTGGCAGGAAATGGTGTTTAGAATGGATGGAGAATATATAGAATTAGGGTGCTCCTATCCTATTATAATTTTCTTTTTTTTTTTTCTTTTTTTTTACAGTGGATAAACACCAATCACGGGCAGAGCTCTAATCAAGGGAGGAGGTGTAACTGTACTTAAGTGGATTGAGTAAGTAAAGCAATGCCTCAAGGAGAGAATAGCTCACATTCTCCCCCGAACAGTTTATGCGAACTGGGACCTCTGCTTTGTTGGGCGGAGTGCTCAACACTGAGCTAATCGGCGCTTTTTTTATGATAATAATAAATACTATTAAAAAAAACATATATATATATATAATATATATTATTATACTAAATATTATATTATATATATATATATATTAGTAGTATACATATATATATATAATAGTATATATATATAATATAGCATAAACACACATAAATCATTACAGATACATAGACCTAATACACTATACCACAATACACAATCATATATTTTATTATACAAATATATTATATCACTATGGAGTAATACTTATACTATCATGCACATCATTATCTAATATCCTATCACTGCACTATGTTATTAATATAATACTAGATATGCTGCACAATATATTCACAATAACTTTAACTATTATTAACACTATTCACTTATATTAAAAAATATTCATAACTAATCTACACTGCATATTATTATCATTTATCACAACAATGCTACTGTTATACTAATGTAGTATGTTATGTGTATATAGTAGTTTACTATATAATTATATTAATTATACTATATTCAATATTTAAAAAATTTATCATTAACATTATATATTATCCTATCACCAAAATATATCAATTGTTAAGCGAATATATCACGACGGCCATTCGCGGAAGATAAAAAGTGTGATAGAAAGGGTTCCACCGCCTCCTTGCTCACCAGTGGGAAGCTATAGAATCTTGGAAATGTTCTTCATATGACTCGAAGATAGACTATAGGGAAACGCAGCTCACACCTTCTGCAACTTTAGTATTTTGAAATTTCTTTCTATTCATAATTTTATAATTTGTATTTAATTATCCATAATAGCCAAAGAGATGATTTCAAATTTTGTGTGCTCCTCCAACCCAGAGTTACAATAAATAAAAATGAAATTTAAATAAATTTAAATGCGGATGGATTTGATTTTTGTGTGGTGAATCCTGAAGAGAGTTTGAGAGGATTGGTAGAGAGATTTTGGGCAGGGTGTGTAAAAGGAGGGTGTTGAGCTATAAACGTAGATTAAGAGTTATGGTTATGGTTTGTGGTGAGGACGAGTCCTGGTTGAGTTATGTTAGATTGGTGACAGCCTGGAACAATGTTGAGTTTAATAATAATTGATATAATGGTCTGGAGGAAAACCGAAGGGATCATGCAGAGTGTAGTAAAGGTTTGAATGGAGGAAAGTGCTGTGTGCAAATTAAATCGTTGGGTAGATGTCAAAGAGGACTTAAGCTTGAGTGCGTCTAGCGGTCTTACAAGAGGTATGTTGTTACCTGTGTACTGCTGTAAGTAGTGAGACTATGGTCGGAAAAGAGTATAGATCTTAAGGTACAAAGTTTTCGATGGACAATCTTAGGGAGCGTGTTAGCTTGAGAAAGAATTGATAAAATTGAGGAAGAACGTATTAGAGAGTTGGTGGTGTGAAGAAAGGGGTAGAATGAGAGAATAAATGAAAGTAAGCTGAGATGGTTTGGTCATGTGGAAAGGATCAATGACAGTCGGTTGGTTAAGCGGATGTATTGTGGGTGAGTGTGTTGGGGAATTACACACGCTGGGAGATACGAAGAAAAAGTATGATTGAGTCAGTAAACGAACTGTCTGAAGGAGAGAATGTGAGTTGGCCGAGGCGAGAAGAAAGTAATAATAAGAGTGAATGGGGGGGTTTTTGTGAAGGGGGTTATGGTTGTGGCCCACGGGCCATAGAGAGATGAACTCCTAATCACTTGACGATATGCCAACACTGGAGGCAAGGTCGCGGTCCTCGTGATAGCTCTTAGGGTGGATTTTCGAAATATGCGACAACGAGTTTTCACTAATAGTATAGAGCGTGGACTGGTAAGGCTGGGCTTTCTTTAGACTTGTAGTTAATTTTCTCGACACTTCCTTTTCGCGATGCTGTCACGCACTTTTAGGCCCAGTAACTGGGGAAAAAAAAGGAAGATAAAAAATGAATGAGTGAATGATGTATGCAATGATGTGAAATATCTATATATATTATATATATATATACTATATATATATATATAATAATAATATATATATATATTAATCTATATATATATATATATATATAATATTGTATATATATAGTTCATGATATATATATATATATATTATTTAATATATCATTAATATATCATATATTAAGGTATATAATATCTATATATATATATATATATATATAGATAATATATATATATTTAAAAAACACAGTTATAATCAATTACTATACCTATATAGAATTTGTTGCTTGGATGGAAAGTACTTGTGGAAGAGAGTAATGACCAACTTCACAAGCGAAGAGAGTAAAACCTTTTTATTAACGTGTATAAGATTAAAGCAAAGTAATTCTGAATTAAATTTGGCATGAAAAGAAAAATATGCAACTTTTGAGATGCATGGAAATACATTCTGTGAAAAATAATTTTATAGACCTAAAGAAAAAAAATACGCAATATTGAGATATAGTCCATACTTTGGTAATTAACGGTAAAATAAAAAATTAAATTAATTTTAATAATGATAAAATATGCTAAAAGGAATTACTTTCCTCATATTATGGTTACTATGTCTATGTGTTATTTAACACAATTCCTGTATACAAGCTTGTTAAATTTGCAAATTGCGCTCAAACTAAACGTTTTTCTGATGAAAAAAATAATAAAACGGTTTATTCAAAGTAACAATGAAAATTTAGATTCAATTCAAAATTTGTTATTTTAACAAATACTAGATACTTTCTGTAGTAAAAGTTAAGCTGCATAATTAGAATTAACTTATGGTAAAACAAATTAAGATAAACAAGTTAAATCGATGTGGTCCGATATAATTATTATACTGACACTATTTGGATAAAGAATTCTATTAAAGTCTTAAAAAATCATTATTAAGTATTATTTGACACGAAAATATATAAATCCAGATATTCTGTTCATTATAAGTATTTAAAATTATATTTAATATACTTCAAAATTCATTATTAATTTAAAAAAGATATTCTGTGAACATAAAATTAACCTCCTGAAGAATTTAGCTAAGTATGAGGAAGTAAAATTTGTTGCTCAGCCAACAACAAAGGCCCTTCAGTGCTAAATTTCCAAGCTGTCCTGGATGCATGATGGTGTTAACAACTGATCTTCTGCCCAGATAGCTTTTGTCGTAATCTGTCGTGATGACCACAGGGATCGAAAAACAAAATCAGTATTTTAGAAAGCAAGTATCGACATTCTGTGTTGATTGTTTACATGAAGCAGCAAAATAAAAAGCTTTAATGAGGTTCTTAGTATTTATATATGTAATATATATTATATATATATAATATATATATATTAAATTTATAATTATATATATATCTTATAATATATTTATGTTATTATATTTTATTTATATATATAATATAATTAATAATATTAATTAATAGAGTAGAGTGTAAAAGAAGGAAGGCCTCGCAGCATGAATTACGTCCTCATTTGGTTTATGGTTGTGCAGGGTCTCCCAATGACATTCCGTATAAATGGTTCGCCATTCTCTCTTGCGATTCATAATCACACTCATCGCTGCACACAACATCTTACAGACAGCATCCTATATCCCCATACCATATATCAGCATTACCTATATCATTTACACCCTCTTTTTTTAACACGATCGCTACAACATTCCCTATTCGCTTATATCTCCTGTGTGTGTGGATAAAAGAATTGCCAACTAACGTAATGTTCTGCATGTCGTAAAGGCGGCTAAAGGGACAACGTGGTAGTTGGGTTGGCTGCCTATTACCGGGACTTATCTTTTGCAGGAAATGCTAATGAAGCCGAGGAGGAAGATCCGTAACGCCGTACGACTTCTATTCCTTCGGCGAAAAAATGTATGAATCGTATGGTAAATGGAATGTCAGAGGATATAATTTGTTGAGTGAGAAAGAGGCGAGAGGTAATAATGTATTGTAGAGGTAGCAATTTGGATTTTGCACGCTGTGACTTGAAACAAAGATTGAAAGAAACGTGAAATGAGTGGTTGGTGTAGATATATGGTATAAGGTGTGTGGAAAGGAATGTGAATAGGGAGAGAGAAGTCGAGTTTGCAATTACTGGAATGTGTGACCGTGTGTACAGAAGTATATGGTAGTAATTTGTGTGGTGTGAGGTACTAGGAATTTCAATGTGTTAAATTTAAGTTTGAAAAGGTCAGGTATGTGTGGTTATGACATTGGAAGCAAATGAAGGAACGGATTTGTAAGTAGTTGCATAAGAAATATGCGGATGTGCTTAAATAGGTAAGTAAGAATTTAACAGTGAAGTGGTGGAATGAAGAGGTGATGCAAGCTGTGAAAGTAAAGAGAAAGCGTGGTTAAATGTACTTAAAGCAATGATGAGGGTCTCAAAAGAAAAGATGTTTGGAATTGTGTATAAGGAGGAAAAAAGGAGTAACTAAAAGATAGGATAGTAGAAGAAAAAGAAGCACAGGTGAATCAGTTTGAAATAGAGAGGAATGATGGTGAGACTTGCAAAGAATAAGAAGCTCTCCCTTGGAAGTAAAGATTATAGCACGAAATCAGGTTAAGAATGAGAATAAGCGGAATCTGTTAGAAGTAATGTAAATAGGGAGTTGCTTTCGTAACGTTATAGTGAATGGATGAGAGGAGAAAGGTGGAGAACAGCTGATCGGAAAATCGCTTAACATTTGCAGTAAATGAAGAGGTGAAGTGAATGTGTGTTGGTTGTTGGGTGCAAAACGGAATAGGTATTTCGGGGATGAGCCATTAGTAAGGAGAGGCAATGGGTTAGTGAGAATGTTGAAGAAGGTAATCTGCCGTATAGATGGTAATGTTATGGGAAATGATCAGAACGGAAGGCGAGATAGTGATAAGAGGTGGTTTGGAAGTCTGTTGAACAAAAGCTGTTTGACTTCAGAGGGATAGGAGGAGAGACAAGTAATAGTAACCTTATTATAAAGAGTAAGGGGATAAGGGTACTTTTAGGACTTTTAGGGGAGTTACGTTTTGTTGAGATAGTTGTTATGGGAAGATATATGCTGGTATTTTGGTAAGAAGAATGCGT
>JABUQX010025655.1:22500-25000 GCA_015478945.1 Trachelipus rathkii
ATTTAAATGAACGTGTTTGGGAAAATTAAATTACGATTTGTTCTCTGCAATAAAGGAACATAATTCAAACTAAGTATAATTTAGAGAAAAATAATTTTCTGTTATGATAACTGTAGAAAAAATAACATAAGACGTTACTGTTTTGTTCAAATATTTATCCATTAAAAACAGTCATAAGTCGTTAGTTTGGTCTCAGAGACTTTGACAGAGAGAAAGGATGAGACAGTGTGAAAATCGACCTGTCTGTCCTAAGAGGGGGAGGTATACTATTAGAAAGTTAAAAACACATGCAGACATGTAATATATATATATATATATATATATATATATATATATATACTATATATATATATATATATATATAATATATAATTTATATATATATATATATATATATATATATACAGAGAAAAATTTCGCTCACGGCAGAACTCGAACCATCGACAGCAGCATCGCCGTTAGACAAAGTACAGGAGGCTTTAGCACTAGTCTGATACGACTTCCCAAAAAAAAGAAAGCATCTCGGAAGAGTTTTCAAGTCTCTTGTTTCGATATCACTGCTTTAAAACTAGATGATTTATTTAAATCCATAGAAGCCTGCTTGAAACTCCTGATGGGGTCAAACGGCATTCTGTTGGGATGCTACTGGATTACAGGGGCAATCAACAAAAGTCAAGCAACACCAACATAGGCACAACAGCTTGTTGCGACAAATTTGCAATAATAAGACGGAGAAAAAATTTCTCTAGTGGCAGGACTGGAACCATCGACAACAACGTCGAAGTTTTGGGGATGGCGGATCGGACTAGTGGTAGAGCCTCCTGTAACGACGAAGCTGTTTTCGGTAGTTCGGGTCTTGCCGCTAGCGATATTATTTAACCCTCTTGTTATTGCAAATCTGTCTTAACAAGACAGCTGTGCCTATATGTCGGTGTTGCTTGATATTTGTTGGTTGCCCATGTAACCCAGGAGCATCCCAGCAGAATGCCGTTTGACCCCAGCACGGGTTCCAAGCACACTTATATATATATATATATATATATATAATATATATATATATATAATATATATTATATATATATAATACTATATATTATATATATATAACATATATATATATATATATAAATATATAATATTATAATATATATTATATATGATATATATATATATATATAATATATTGTTTTATCTATCACTCTTGCTAATTTTCATTCAGCTAGAAATCGTTGCAGGGATACTCTTCGACGAACAAACTTTCATCAAACGAAAGTGCGCTAACCTCCTTGGTTCTCCTACTGACAAATCTTTCTGGCCTCTTGCCAAAAACATCTCTTACAACTTCTGTATATCTGCCTTTCCTCCTCTTATTCGTTCTGATGGTTCTGTTGCTAATTCTCCAATTGAAAAGGCCAATCTCTTCGGCCTCCTTTTTTTCTTCTAGCTCAACCCTGGATGATTCTGGCATTCCTTCTCTAATCCTTCTCCTCTCAGGTGTCCTATGCCTTTGCCTGTGATTACATTTGTGATTACATGAGCTCCTGAAATCTATGAACGTTAGGAAGGCGGGTGGCCCGGATGGCATTCCTCCCCTTGTTTTGAATGACTCAATACTAACAATACTAAATACTAAAAAGGAAGCCGCTCTAATCCTTCTAACTATCGCCCTATAGCTCTCACTTGTATTCTATCTTCACTATACTTCTAGAATTGCCTCTCGTCTTAATCTTTCCGATTCTTTTCTCACAGATCTGAATAGAATTTCCGGGTGGTTGGTTTGTCTCAACCTTCTGAAATTTAATTCTTTAAAAACTCGACCTCTACAAATCGCCCTCTCTAAAATACCTTCCAATTTTCCTATCTCTTTCGACGGTTTTCTCGTCTCTCCTGTTGACAATATAAACATCCTTTGACTTAATATAAACAAAAAAATGTCTTGGAAACCTCACATCACAACGGTTGCTAGGGCGGCCTCAAAAAAACTGGGAATTCTGTTTAGACTGCGAGACTTTTTTTCCTCTTCTCAGTTACTCCAGCTATACAAGGGTCTCATCCGCCCTTATATGGAGTACTGCTCTCATATCTGAGGGGCTCTGGTTTCACCCGGCTTTTAAACAGGGTCGAGTCAAAGGTCAAAAGATTTATAAACTGTTCTGTACTTTCCACTTCACTTGACCCTCTATCTTTGCAGCGCGATAGTGTTGCTTTATCTCTTTTCTATAGGTACTTACAGCGGCAGGTGCTCGAGCGGGAACTCTGTCACTCGCGTACCCACCACCTTTACGATGCCGAGTAGCACAAGGTGTGCTGTGTCTGCGCATGAGTTTTGTGTGGATATTGGTAACTCCAGGCTAGTTCGCTGCGGTGCCTCCTTCTTTCCTGCCACCTCTGTTCTGTGGAATTCTCTTCCATCTTCTGTGTTTCCGGCTGAATTTAATCTCCCTCACTTTAAAGCCTGCGTCTGTGCTCATCTGCGTAATTTACTTTAGTTGTTGACTTC
>JABUQX010025655.1:27500-30000 GCA_015478945.1 Trachelipus rathkii
ATAAATTTTATACATAAAAGAGCACAAACACGCATTTATTATTAATAATACTATCATATTTTACTAATTATTTACAAAAATAAAGCCAATCTGTACCACAACAATTATAGTTTTAACTAAAAAATTATTAACGTTATGTCTAAACGCCATCATGAAGATGTAAACAATAATTGACAATCGATTATAATCGATATGACAAGATATTTTGAAATTACAGGAAGCGAAGATTAAAAAATTGAAATTGTAATTCAAAAATTATTGTTTTTTGATAAGAGATTATTTTTAGATTAAAAATGAATGTATATTCGCATCAAATAATAAACCATTCCAAGATAAAATTTATCATTACTCCCTATAATTCTATACATTTAATACAGGTAATACACGCACTAATATATATATATATATACTCACAACCTACTAAACCACAAACAACTAACCACATACACCCTACAACTACCTATAAATATATATAATATAATACCTATATATATATATTATAATATATATATCATGTAATATGCAACTGCCTTATACTATATATATATTCATATATATATATATACTATATATATATATATAATATATACATATATATATATATATCATATAATACAAATACAATAATAATAATACAATACCAAAACACTATAGATTATAAACATACCTATAAATATACAATAATATCAACTATTCATACTATAATACTATATAAATACTTAACTACAGCTACCTATAAACTATAATAACTACTACATATATATCATACTACTAATATAATATACTAATATAATAATATACTATATATACTAAAATATATATATATATACACAACTTTTCCAATATATATTAACATATATACTATATATATATAATATATATATATATATATATATATAATATATATATAATATACACACAACTATACACATATCATACATACTACAACCAACTGATAATATACCTACAATAATAAATAATAACACCTATACTATATAATAAAATCAACAAACACCAACCATACATAAAACATCTATATATAATATTATATATATTATTATATATATATATATAACTACTATATATATATATATATATATATATATAGAAAGAAAGAGAAAAATTTCGCTCATGGCAGGACTCGAATCATCGACAACAGCGTAGACGTTAGACAATGTAGAGAAGGCTCTACCACTAGTTCGATCCACCCTTCACCCCCGAAAAAGATGGCATCTCGGAACAATTTTCATATATCCTGCTTTGAAATTCGGTATTTATTAAAATCCATAGAAGGGTGCTGTAAAACCCTTCTGGGGCTACACAAAGTCAAGATTACCAAAGTCAAGCAACGCAGACATGGGTACAACAGGCCTGTTGCGACAAATTTGCAAAAATATGACGGAGGAAAAATTTATCCGGCGGTAGGACTCGAATCATCAACAACAAGGTCGAAGTTTTTGGGGAAGGCGGATCGAACTAGTGGTAGAGCCTCCTTGTACATCGTTTAACGGCGAAACTGTTGTCGGTTGTTCGAGTCCTGCCGCTTGTGAAACTATTTCTCAATTTTATTATTATTGCAAATTTGTCGCAACAAGCCTCTTGTACCCATGTCGGTGTTGCTTGACTTTTGTTGGTTGCTCTGTAACCTACGAGCACCCCAGCTGAATGCCGTGTAATCCCAGGTTGGGTTCCAAGCACCTTTTCTATTTATTTTAATATATATATATATATATATATATATATATATATATAATATATATATATATATATATATATTATATATATTATAATAATTATATATATATATATATATATATATATATATATATATATAATATATTATATATAAATATATATAAAATATATATATATATATATATATATATATATATACTATATATATATATATAATATATATATATATATATATATATAATATATATATATATATATTATATATATATAATATATATATATATATATATATATATATATATATAGCATAAAAGGCACTGATTGGATTTATGAACTATACCGAACACATGATATTTTGCCTTAATTAATTATTCATAGCTACCCATGTATGTTTGTGTTAATTAAAAAAATACATACTCAGAAACACACACACACATACGCATAATTAAAAATAAACTAAAAACGCAACATATTCGTATACCCATATAGAAATAACGTTAGCACGATAGTTTATCGTAAATAAAAATACATTAAAATACATTAGAAATGCACAATAGACTCCTATTTTCATATTCGCATATATAGAGAATTCGTAATACATATAGTTTATAAAAAAAAACTTTCTTTCATCTTACACATAAAATTACATAAACCCATAAATAAAGAAGTTATACAATAAGCTAATTGTGTTCTAATGTTATAATAAAGCACTATTGTTTAATTGATGAAAAAAAGGACACATAAAAAAAAAAAAACAAAAATACTCCCTAGTATTTATTTCAGAGAGACGACGACATCGTGAAAA
>JABUQX010025655.1:40000-50000 GCA_015478945.1 Trachelipus rathkii
TGAATGTATCACCCCACCAAACAGGAAACACGACGCACTCTACCCGTCCACCCTCGGCGTAGCAACAAACAGGGCACCGCGCAGAGTGAAATACATTTATAACCGGGAATAATATTGTAATGCTATAACAACAAAGGGTTACAGGGGTTATTTTTGAATACCTATTGCACTGCGTTGAATTTTGTAGCAGTTTGTTATACATATATATATATAATATATATATATTATATATATATATATATATATATATATATATATAATATATAATTATTATCATACTATATATAAATATATAATAATAATATAATATATATATATATATATATATATATATATAATAAAGTATATTATTATATTATATATATAAGTATATATATATAATGATTTAATTATATATATATATATATAATATATATTTATATAATATATATATATATATATATATACTATATATATATATATATATATATATATATATATATATATGTATATATATATAGACTTAGAAAAAATTTCGCTCACGGTAGGGCTCGATTCATCAACAACAGCGTCGTCATTAGACAATGTACAGGAGGCTCTACCACTAGTTCAACCCGCCTCCTGAAAAAAGAAACATCTCGTTAGAGTTTTCAAGTCTCCTGGTTCAATATCACTGCTCTGAAACTCGGTATATATTTAAATAAATAAAAGGGTGTTTATAAACAATGCTGGCCTACACAGCATTATGTTCGGTGTGCTCCTGGGTTACAGGGGCAACAAATCAAAGTCAAGCAACGCCGACCAGGGAACAGCAGGCTTATTGAGACAAATTTACAAAAATAAGACGGAGAAAAAATTTCGCCAGCTTCAGGACTCAAACCATGTAAATAGCTTCGCCGTTTTTTAAAGAAGCTGATCGGACTAGTGCTAGAGCCTCTTGTACATCGGCTAACGGCGAATCTGTTGTCGATGGTTCGAGTCCTGACCCTGGAGAAAATTTTTCTTCGTCTTATTAATGTAAATTTGTTTCAATAAGCCTCCTGTAACGCAGGAGCACCCCAGCAGAACGCCGAGTAACCCCATCAGGGGTTAAAGCATCTTTCGGTGGATTATATATATATATATATATATAATATTATAATATTTATTTAATATATATATATATATAATATATAATTATATATATATATAATATATATATTTATATATATAAATAATATATATATATATATATATATTATTTAAATATTATTATATATATATTATATATATATATATATATATATATATATTATATATATATACTATAATATATATATTATAAATACAATATATATATAAATATATATATAATATATATATTTATATATACAGTATATATATACTATGAGCTATATATAATATTATATTATATACTAATAATATATATATATATATTATATATATATATATATATATGTATATATATATTATATGATAATATAATATATATATATATAATATATATAATATAATATATATATAATTATATATATATATATAAATAAATATATATATATATATATATAATATATTATTATATATATATATATATAGCATAAAAGGCACTTTGATTGGATTTATGAACTATTTCGAACATATGAGCAAATTATTTTGCTTTAATTAGTCATTCATAGCTGCCTGTGTAAGCTGGTGTTAATTAAAAAAAGACATACTCATAAACACACACAAATACGCATAATTAAAAATACAGTACACTACAAACGTACATATTCGTATACCCATACCGAATACACATAGTTTAAAAATTAAGATACACTAAAATAGATTAAAAGTAAACTATAAAAAAACATATTCATATACGCATACACAGAGATTACATAATACATAAAGTTTTATAAATAAACTTTCTTTCATCGTACACATAAAAGTAGATACACTCAGAAGGAAGTTATACAATAAGCTAATTGTGTTCTAATGTTCCAATAAAGCAAACTCTTGTTGTTTAATTGATGAAAAAAAGGACAAAAAATAAAATTAAATATTTAACATGAAGTATACTTCTTTCTTTAGATTACTTTTAAAAAAGAGCATATATATTTTCTTTTATTTCCAGTTTCATTTCCATTTTTTTTTTTTTTTTTTTTTTTTTACATTTATTTTCTAATTTTTCTTTTTGTCTTTTTGTTGTTTTTTTTTCCTTTTTTTATTTTTTTTATTTATTTTAGCTTTTTTTTCTCCTTTCACGAAACTTGTTTTCATTTTTTATTTTGGTGAATAAAAGCTCAGATATGTTACGTATTTCTTGGAGGAGGAGGAGAAAAGAGGTTCTTTATTTCTTCTATTTCGTAATTTTATTTCTACAATTCCAAGAAAGATCTTGAATTTCATTCACTGAAATTGCTCTTGAAGTTAGCGTTTCCTCTCTTCAAATTAACCTTTTTTATCTTAGGTATTTGAATTCACCTTCTGAAATTTTCATTTAAATGCTAAAATATCTTTCTCATCCTACATTCTTTTTTTTTTCTTAAATCTTATATAAAGTAAAAGGAAAGTGAAGGTTTCCTTTGCCAAATATATTTAAATGATCGTGTTTTGGAAAATTAAATTACGATTTGTTCTCTACAATAAAGGAACATATTTCAAACTAAGTAAAATTTAGATAAAAAATAATTTTCTGTTATGATAACTGTAGAAAAAAAAAACATAAGATGTTTTTGTTTTGTTCAAATATTTATCCATTAAAAACAGTCGTAAATCGTTAGTTTGGTCTCAGAGACTTTGACAGAGAGAAAGGATAAGACTGTTTGAAAATCGACCTCTCTTAGGAGGAGGAGGTTTACTTCAAGAAATTCCAAAACACACACACACATATATATAAATATAGTATTATATTATAGTAAATATATATATATATATAATATTATATATATATATATATATACAATGTATTTATAATATAGTATATATATATATATATATATTATATATTATATTATCAGTATGTATTTAAACAGTATATATATAAATGGCGGGAGAAAATTTTTTTCTCACGGCAGGAGTCGAACCATCGATAACAGCGTTGACGTTAGACAGTGTACTGGAAGCTCTACCACTAGTCCAATCCACCTCCCCCCCAAAAAAGGAGGCATATCGGAAAAGTTTTCAAGTTGCTTCAATATCACTGCTTTGAAATTCTGTATTTATTTAAACCCATATAAGGGTGCTTGGAAACCTGCTGGGATACTTCTATGTTAAAGGAGCAACCGACCAAAGTCAAGCAACGCCGACATGGGCAAAGCAGGATTGTTGCGACAAATTTGCAAAATAAGAGGAAAAAAAAATTCTCTCGGTAGGACTCGAACCATCGACAAAAGCGTCGTCGTTTTTTTGTAGAGAATGATGGAACATGTGGTAGAGCCTCCTGCCACCTGAACATCGTCTAACGTCGAAGCTGTTTCGGTGGTTCGAGTCCTGCCGCTGGCCAAACTATTTGTCCTTATAATTATTCAAATTTGTCACAACATGTCTGTTGTTCCAATGTCAGTGTTGCTTGACTTTGGTTGGTTGGCCCTGTAACCTAATAGCACCCCAGCCGAATGCCGTGTAACCCCAGCAAAGGTTCCAAGCTCCCTTCAATGGAATATATATATATATATATATATATATATATATATATATATATAATATATAAATATATATATATATATATATTGTATATTTATATATATATATATTATACTATATAATATATATATATATATAATATAAATATATATATATACGTATTATATATATATTGAATATATATATATTATATATAATATATATATATATATATATATATATAGTATATATTATATATATATATATATATATAGATTAATAATAATATATATATATTATATAATATATATATATAATTATTCTATAAAAATATATATTATATAATTATAAAAAATATTAATAATATATTATATAATTATATTATATATATATATAGATATATAAATATATATATATATAGTATATATATATATATAATGATATATAATGTCTATATGTATATATATATTATTTTATTATTTAATTATATTTATAAAAATATATATTCCTACATGCATATCATACATGATGCCATACATACAAATATATATTATAGTATAATATATATAATATATATATATTAGATATATATAATATATATATATTCGATATAATGTAATATATATATATATCATATATATAATTATTATATATATATAATTATAAATATATATATAATCTATATATATATATATATATATACTATATAAAAAAAATTTTATATATATAATAGTATATATATATTATAAATAAATACATAAAAATACATTGAAAATAAACTATAAGTGCACATATTCATATAGGTTACAATAGAGATATATATAATATATATATATATATATATATATATATATTATATATATCATATTAAAGCATAAAGGTATTTGGGTTGATGAACTATGCGAGCAACATGAGCAATATTGATTTTGCTTTACTTAATTATTCATGCTAGCCTATGAAAGTTTGTGTAAATTAAAAAGCGTCATACTCATAAATATATACTAATATGCATAATTATAATAAATAAGGGTATCAGCTATTTTGCTCCAGCTTCATTGTGGCTGATAAGCCACTTATCTACTTTCAGAGGAGTCATATAACATTGTACGTTGATGATGAACTCTTCTAATTTATCTCTTCAATTTTTTAGGAAACTAATGGCTACCTGTGTACAACAACAACAAAAATTGGGTTAGCCCCTCCCAAAAAAAACGTAATTAGCCTTACAATATTTACAAAAGGTGACCTATGCTCCATAAATGCTATTTTCAATAGATAAACTAAAAGGACACAAAATAAAATTAAATAATTAACATGAAAAATACATTTTCTCTTAACTACAATTTAAAGAGAACAAATATATTTTCTTTTATTCCCAGTTTTATTTTAATTTTTATCTAATTTTTATTTTTATTTTATTTTAATTTTATATTTTTATTTTCCCTTTTTTTTTTGGCTTCTTGTTTTTTTTTTTTTTGGGGGGGGGGGGGGCTTTTATTGCCTTCTTTAGCTTTTTTTTCCTCCTTTCACGAAACTTGTTTTCATTTTTTATTTTGGTGAATAAAAGCTCAGATATTTTACTCGTAATTCATGGAGGAGGAGGAAGAGGAGGAAAGAGGTTCTTTATTTTATTTATTTCGTAAATTTACTTCTACAATTCCAAGAAAGATCTTGAATTTCATTCGATGGAATTGCTCTTGAAGTAAGCGTTTCCTCTTTTCAAATTAACCTTTTTAACTTAGGTATTTGAATTCACCTTCTGAAATTTTCATTTAAATGGGAAAATATCTTTCTCATCCTACATTTTTTTAATATAAATCTTATGTAAAGGAAAAGAAAAATGAAGGTTTACTTTGCCAAATATACAAATAAACGTGTTTGGGAAAATTAAATTACGACATTCTGTGCAATAAAAAAACATCTTATACTTAGTATTTTTTCAAAGAAAATAACTTTCTATATTATGATGGCCGTAGAGAAAATATAATAAGGCGTTATTGTTTTGTTCAAATATTTATGATTTAAAAACAGTCGCAAGGTGATATCTAAAAATATTACAAAAAAATGAAATACAAGTGGAATTTAAAAAAAACAAGAAATCGGTTAATAAATAATAAATAAACTATTAATTTTCTACTTGTATTTTGAATTGACCTAGAAATGTGTATTCGGTGTCGCCTTTTCTTCATATTTCGTTTTTGTAATCCCTTCATTACAGGGATTTTGCCCCCTGAGCAGTGAAAGCATTTGTAATTTAGAAATCATAGCTTCTCTGTCAAATTAACATAAATAATGTTTAACACTCTCCCATTTATAAAGGTGAATTATAAGCAATAAAGCTCTGAACATCGCAGTTTTCATTATATAACTGTGATAACATGCTCATTTGCATTCTTAATTTTTCTCCATTATTAATATAATTTTATGTCAATATTTCGTAGTCTAATTGCTATGATACCACAAATATTTTATAATCACTATTTTAAACCAATTTCTTAGAACTTAGTTGGCTTAGAGCAGGTCCCACATCCCAAGAGTATCAAAAATTTATTTATCAATATTTAGTACTCGAGAGTGAGCTCCGCTTGCAATGTATATAAATCACATTATATACATATACTATATCGGTTATGGAGTTACTAACTATATAGTGGTAGGTGAGTTATATACTATATAAATACGCGTCCTAGTGGTTCCTCCGTCTAGCAAGTTGGATACTATATAAGGGTTACTATAATATACTATAATATCAATCTATTATATATGATATTAATACGCTGCTGATGCGTATACGAGTATAACTAGCTCGTATGCTTCTCACGAAGTATTACACCGTATAAAATACTATATATATATATTATTATCATCACTAGGCCCTAACGTATCAATCGAACTACCCCGTATGAGTGGTGAGCACTATTACTTATACCGGCGTACTATGTATATGAGTTCGTACCGTAGATATATCTATTATTAGGTAGCTTTCATGTAATGTGAGTACTTAGCCGTATCGCGGCCTATTAGGTGGGTATAATATTTAAATATATATATATATATATATAATATGATACTATATATATATATAGCATTTATATTATGGAGAGTCACGAATTAGGGCTGGCATATATATGAGTATATATATAATTATATATAGTTATTATGTGATATATAATATTATATATATATATATATAATATATAATATATATATATATATATATATATATATCAGGGACTATCTTTAGTGAGCTCCGGGATATATATATATATATATACTATTTACGTATATATCGCCTACTTTTACATAATATATATATATTATACCCGAGGCTACGCTCTACTATTTATAAGTATATGCCAGTACTATTAGGCTTATGTACAGCTAGTAAAAATATATACTGCTAGGTTAATAATGAATAATCCTCATTTGAGTATCTCGGTATATATATATAGTTGTAATAGGCACTTACTGAGACTGACGCTGCCTAGAATATTATGTATGCTTAGATCATTATATAACTGCTAGGCTGCTTTACGCAGCTGTACTTCATGAGTACTAGGCTAATGGATCGTCATGAGCTGAGCTCCTATATTACGACATGTGAGCATCAGAGTACTATCGCCAAGGAGCAGATTGCATAACTATAATGTCATGAGCAATTATAAATATATATACTACTAGCATGCGGTATGCTAGGCTAACGTGCAGGTATCCTAGGTATCCATTACTGATATATATATATATATGATATAAATATATTATATATAATTAGTATGCTTACTGTAGTTTACAGGGATTGAGCCGGACTATTATTATAGGGTAGGTAGCCTGGCGTACCTTAGCGTACTATCTAGGTATTCGGTACTGTACTCTGACAGCATAGGGTCGGGCTATTTATGAATAGAAAATATGGTGGTAGCTCATATTAGAGCAGCCATAAATGTGTATACCTAGGGTCTGAATTGAGTTGCTTATACATGTACGTATGTACTATTATATACCTTCGCAACGTATAGAGATACTCGTTCCATTACATTATATAGGGTATTAATATATATAATATATATATATATATATATATATATATAATAGTATCTTTTAATATAACATATATGCGTGAGAGAGTATCTCTCCTTTATTTATTTCTGGTTAGTGAGAGATGGAGTACGTTACACCACTTTCTGCGTTCGAAACTTGAATGAAGGTTATTTATTAATATGCGACAATGGGACTGTTCGCACTTTTTTGCATATAAATAGAGTAGTTAGAGACGTGACGAAGTTGGTGCATCATATCATATTAGTAAACTATTATATGAAAGCGTAAAAGTAGTTATATGAAGGCTCATACTAACGCCGTATGGATACCTATAGAGTACGGGGCACAATATATAAGAGTATGGCCATGTAGTATCTATCAGCTTGAGACTAGAGGCGGATATTGAGTACCTAGGTACGCGACCTGCGAGGCGAATAGTAACTAGGCCTATATATAAATATATATATTATTAATATACTACATATAATAGTAGCGTAAAAGTATATCATTCGTACCAATGTATGCTGGAGTATATCGATATGAGGACCTTATATACCGTATATAATATATATATATTATATATATATATATATAATATATATATATAAGGCCACTCGAGAGCAGCGCTGTTGATTTGATCAGGAGCTATTGGAGCGATACATATTATGAGGGGTGATTAACTATAGATATATAAGTATATATAGTATATATTATATAGTACTCATAGTATTAGTATATTATATATGATTAGGGATAATAGTTAGTACTTAAGAGGACGTACTATAGATGATACGTATATATATATATATATCTATAATATATATATATAAGTATATATATTAATATTATATAGTTTATACAGTATATATATATAATATATATATATAGTACAATGGAGAGCTATATATATATATATAAACTAATATATATGATATATATATATATAACACGTACGCCTACCGGTATCTATACCTAGGTGTACGTATAACAGTGTATTACAAAGATAACAACCAGCGCAAACTCAGAAGACGCATTCAAGGAGTGATGTACTCAATTAACTCTGAGTAAAATAATCTAAGCTAAGGGGAGAATATCTCACACGCACAGAGACCACACACACACACAACACAAAACACACCTGGCCCAAGCGGCTCGGTGCGCCTAGCACACATCACACACACAAAACACACTACACTACACACACCTACACGCAACACAACATACTATATATCATATATATATATATATACTATATAGTAGTGAGCTAGGCGTACTATAATGTATATAGCAGTTTAGCTATGACGCGGCAAAGGTGTGTCGTTGGCTTCAATGTATCACTATATAAGCTAGATGCACTCAATATATATATATAAATATATATATACTCTATATATACGTATATAATACGTATCATAATATAATATATAGTATATATATATATTATATAGTATATATATAATATATATATTATATATATATATATATATATACTAGCGTATATATATATGTAACAGTTATGTAGCCTTATCCGGGTTTCGACAACGGGAGCTCATAATGTATATCTATTGACGGGTGGTATATACTGACTATGCATCTGCTTATAGTACTTCTAAACGTTGTATATACCGTTAGTTAGTACCCGGCTACAATGATCTATTAAGAGAGGTAGTCACTAGTCGGTACTAACTAGTCATATGAGGAGCTACTGTAAGTACTAAATGATAAGTATATATGACTATACTATATACGGGGAGATATGGTACGCGGGTACCCATACTAACTATAATACTATATATATATAATATATTAGACTTAGGTTTATGGCAACATCTATTCATCCATTTTAGACCTAGGTTTATACGTGACGTATTAAGCATATTGTAGAGTTATAGTCGGTGCGCTATACTATATAATATATATATAGTATTATAATATAATTAAATATATACTAGCTAGTACCTCGTACATCTAATACTGGAGATATGGAAGGCTCTTGAATGATCGATAATCGTCGCGTGATAACTTCAATGAAATTAATAATAAGATCGAAATATCAATAATAAGTAATAGATTTGTAAGGATAAAATGAGATACCAAATAATAATAAATAATAATAATAATGAATAATAATAATAATAATATAATAATAATAATATTATATAATAAATAATAAATCCCGGGCTCCAGTACAACTCAATAATGTATCAGATAGATGTATAATGTTGTTTGGATAATGCCTAATAACGGTGGCCATTGTTGCTATTAATCTAAATTTATAGACTCTCATGTCCGAAAATCTCGACAATCGATACATTATGTTGAACTAGTATATAGTTTGAGCATATAATTAATAATTATCTATCTATCTATCATCTAT
>JABUQX010025655.1:52500-65000 GCA_015478945.1 Trachelipus rathkii
AGGAGTAAAGTTGAACTGCTCTTACAATATTTAATTGCAAAAGTAGTGTAAAAAGTCCATTAAATTAAGCCTGATAGTAGTTTTATGTTAAAAATATTTATGTTATAATTCTAAGAAACTACGTTCTCAAATAGCCAAATCACAGGGTATCCTAGTGCTATTCACTTTTAATAAAACGTATTTATGCATTTTTTAGAATAAATAAAGTTTTGAAGTTTTGCTGTAAATCAAATATTTTTTAAATGATCATTATTTAAATAAATATAAAAAATAATAATTTGCTTCTCAAACAACATCTTTTACGCTATCCTTTTTTTCTTTTTTTTCTTTTAATAAGTTACAAATTGCAAAATGCTAAATGCTTTCTTTAATAAATTGTATTACAATATTTTAAACGTCATTTTGTTTAGTATTTCTTTCGCGTCTTCCCTATATTAGCCAATTACAGTAAAAAATAAACTTTCAACAATTCAAGTTTTTTAAGTGACACCGCTTAAACTTCCTGCATCGTAAAGAAATAAAAGGAAATGTTTATTACTGAACCAATATTCTTCAGGATATTTTCCAGGAGAAAGTTCAATTTTAACTACCAGGTTTTAAGATAAATATGTAATGTATATTATATATTAATATATAATTAATATATAACATATATTATATATCATAGATTAATAAATAATATATACTATGTAATATATGTTTTAACTCCTTCCTATATAAAGATAAGTTTAAAAAAAGGGTTTTAGCAATTTTATATACTGGTGCCTTGTCTCGAGTATCCATCGTAACACATAGCTTAATAGATGAAAGAGGCGAAATGAAAAAAACTATTAGCTGTCTATTTAGATTCAAGAAATACCTGTAAAGAGGAGGATCAAGAAGAATAAGATAAATACAAAAATCTTACACTTATATATATATATATATAATGAAAAATATATATATATAGGATACTCATATATATATATATTATAACTATATATATTATATATATATATATATATATATAATACTATCATATCAATATATAAAGTTTCTTTTATTTATTCTTTATTTTTTATTTTTACATAGATACCAAACCCATCACTACATATGCCCTTTGTCAAAAGGGGCAAAAAAAGAATAAATAAAAAATAAATAAATAAAATAATAAAGAAAAATAAAAAAATTAAAAAATAAATGAAAAGTTAAACCCACCCTGACTCCTTGCCTAAGCAATCCCTCAGTGGGGCAGACACGGCGACTTAAATAGAGGAAAGATTAAACATTGCGGAGAAAATAAAAAAAGCAAGGGTTCACAAAATCAGATGTGCGGAAAGAAGAGGTACCATAAATCGTTGACTTAGAGTCTCAATATATCACACAATTTTCATGAGAGAACAAAGCACCTTTTGTGTTACGAGGCGACGCAGTGGTGGAGTAATGCGAGAGGTCAATTCTCCCGAGCACCTGCTTGTATCCTAATAGAAAAGAGATAGGCACCTACGTCACGACGCAGAGAAAGAGGTTCAAGGGAGTCAGATAGTAATCGGACCAGTTATAAGCCTCTTAGATTAAGCTTCAACTCTATCCAAAGGAGGATGTGCGACCGATCCCACCCAAATGTGGGCAACAGTATTCAGCAGGCGTAATAAGACTTTATACTAACTGGATTATTGAGCAGGAAGAAAAGAATATATATATATATATATATAATATATAATATGATAATATATATAGTATTAATATATATACGATAATAATATATATATAATTTATAGTATAATACTATATAATTATTATTATATCATATAAATTGTAGATATATAGATATATAATAATATATAATATAAATTTAATTACCCGTATGAGCAGTGTCGACCAATTGAAAAATATCCATATAAGAAAGCCTTGAAAATTTTTAATGTTTGCCTGGTAGTTAATTTCTCAAATATATATATATATATATATATATATATATTATATAATATTCATATATTATATATATATATTATAATATATAATCATATTATATATTATATATATATAGTTAATAATATAATTTTATGGAAAGCCTTCCACCAATTAGAGAGTAGCAGTATTCCCTGACGTCACAAACAATCTCCTCTGTGTTTTGTCTTTGTATCTTCAATCTTATTTGAAGCAGAGGCTTGTTTTTGTGACTGCTGCAATGGCACGAACTTGACACAACACACACACACAACACACACACACACACACACACACACACACACACACACACAAACAACACACACACACACACCACACACACACACACACACACACACGATGATGCCATATTTTAGTTTTAATTGTTGTTTGATGATGCTCGAGCTGCAGTGAATACTGATAGTATAAATACTAAGATAATATATGATATAAAATATATAGGTATATATTATATTATATTTATATTTAGTAGATATGAGTATATATATATATACCCCTAGTCACAGTTATATATTAATATGATTATATATAAGGTTAAGTGGTAAACCCCTTGGAAAGTGTGGCTAGTGGGAGAGTTACAGCAAAATTTAAATCACCTTTGTTGTTTTAATAAATATCTTAACAATACACGAATCAATTCATAATATATAAAAATTTAATGTTGAGACGATTAATCTGAAAGGTTCAAGCTTCATAGCCGTGGACGGTATACATGCTTCAGGAACTCAAATGAGATTGGCTGGAAGTTGTCATAATAAAACTTTGTTTCTGCAACCTGCATGATAAGGATCGATAGTATCAGGTGTAGAAATATAGTTAAATTAGCTTTAGGAAATTTTTAAAGTTTGGAAGATTTATTCAAATGGAAATTAGTAAGGTTGTCTATGTATGGGTTTCCTATTTGAGTGTTGTAATTAAGAGAATTCTTTATTAAAATGACTATTATTTTTCTTTGTGTGGTGTCATTTATGGGTAGGATTTATTTAGAAGACGTGATGTTGATTAGGTGATTGTGTGTATTTCGATGAATGGTTAATGAAGAGGAAAGTTATCGGTCTGTAAGCCGGTGTTTATGTGGTATTCATACTAGTTAACATATGTGAATCTTTCACTAATGTAATTAATGTTTGTTGCAAGGAACGCCAGGGATTTTGTATTATGCCAGGAAAGGAATTTTTGATGAATTAAGATTGTTAAGTTTAGGATAATTGAGAGGTGAGAAGTTGATTTGGTCGGTGAATAAAGGGTAAATCTTAGCGGATCATGTAGTTTTTTAAGTAAGTTTGTCTGGTATGTTAGGATACGGTAAAATGTTTGTGATAAGTTCTTTGAGGCAATATTTGTGATTAATATTATTATTTTTAGAGATGTTAGAGGCTTAAAATTGAGGCTCTAATTTCAAAATTACAACTTTTTAACAGTGTTGTTTAAATTAGTTTTTTCCCGTATATAACGATTAATGATTTATCGCAATTCTGAAGTCTTCAAGAACAGTTTAATAGAACAAGCTATTTTTGATTGAAAATTGCATATACAAAAACCAGGATATAAGAATCGGAAGAATGTTGTTTCTATGTATTTTGATTTAGTAGAAATTGGTGTGTGGGTCCACGCTGATGAGGGCATTCTTCAAGAAAAGGGATCTGTTTAATTTGTCTTTGAATGTATTACAATGGTATAATTTTGTTATTATTGGTAAGTTATTAATAAAGATGAGAATCGTTGCTAGTGTTTATGATGCCTCGTGTTGTATCCAAAGCACAATGACGATCGTCGAGTATCTGAAACATATTATAGATTGATCACAAAGTGTTGAGAGAAAATTATTATAACTTTCTTTAGCCAGTTCATGTATATGTACTTATGTGGGGAGAGGGGAAACCATGATGAAAGAGCCTTATTTGTTTATTAATGTTGTTTAAAAATTGAAGTAGCATTGGTCAAGATAAGTTATAGATAAGGAATTATGGTGGTTAAAGGTTATGGAGAAATTATATTGATGTTTTGTGATATGATATTCGAGGAGTTGTAAAAGTAAGTGTAAATAAAGATACTACATTCGAAGACGACTACGGTATGTTGGTAAAAATTATGTCGTTTGGTGTTTTGTATGAAGTGCTTGATGTTTTGATGTGTAAGTGGAGATATGTCTATGAGGATTTAATTCTTTTACTAACATATGAAGCAAGTCCAAGAGTAGTTTTGCTAGGGTAGTCATGAAAGGGGTATGTTTGTTTTTA
The DNA here is from genome assembly GCA_015478945.1 of Trachelipus rathkii. Lineage (NCBI taxonomy): Eukaryota > Metazoa > Arthropoda > Malacostraca > Isopoda > Trachelipodidae > Trachelipus > Trachelipus rathkii. Next base: position 56,691 of record JABUQX010025655.1, read on the forward strand.
TGGATCCATCTGTTGCAGTGGGAAAATTTTATAAATGGTTTGTTCAGTGCTTGATGGAATCTTTGGTGGAAATGAGAAAGGTTAAGGGTATCAGATTGAACATTGAAGCTTTAGAAGGATACCTAAAAGGATATCGTGATTAATGTTTGGATCGGTAGTTTTTGATTTCCAAAAGTTATAATTATTTATTAAAGGTATCCAGGGTTCCTTATTATCTATGGCAAAATGCTTTCGTTATTTGACAGTATGTAGTTTGATAGATTTAGTATAATGTCAGGATTTGAATTCTTTGTCCATTGGCTATTTCTAAATAAGGAATCAATTTTGTTTTTGTGATAATTTTCTCGTAGTTTTGTTTTTCTTTCAACTAATTTATGAGCTTAGTCTATTAAGTTCGTGAGTAGGTCTAGGTTTTGATGGTGGTCATAATAAACTTGTTGAAAATTCTCGAAATGCTTATGATTAAGGCGATATTTGTTTTTGATATCTTCTTTTAATCCTTGGATTTGATTGTTCAGAATATTTTGATAGATGGACGGGAAGGGGGAATTCTTATCAATATAAATAAATGAGGGAACAAAACTTTCGGGTATAATACAGTCGGCTCTGCATGCGTTTAAGAATATTAGGTTACATTTTGTTAGATTTGCAGTTGTAAGAGCATCGACGTATTTATAAAAGGACAACATTCCCAACTTTATTAATAACTTACATCAAAACATAAAATTTACCATCGAATATTCAAAAAAATAACACAATCCATTTTCTTGACGTCCTCATCACGTGGCCCAACACCAATCTTCCTACATATCAAATATATAGAAAACCAACTTCTTCCGATTCTTACATCCACTGGTTCTCGTATCATCAATTTTCAACAAAAATAGCTGTTCTATTAAACTTGTTCTTGAGAGCCTTCAGAATTTGCGATACAATATACCTAGAACGGGAAAAAAACAAAATTATCACCACTTTTAAAAATTTAAATTACCCACAACTCATTATTTATAAAACCCTTAAATCTCCTAAAAATAAATATTTAAATCACAATATTGCCCAAAGAACCTTCACAAACATTTTACCCGTTCCTAACATAAACACAAACTTACTCAAAAAACACATACCTAATTCCTTATTCACGACCAAATCCAACCTTCTCACCATCAAATATATTCTAAAACCTAAAAATCTGTACTTCAATCAAAAATCGGCTAAACTTAAGTTTTTGTCTGAACTTCGATTTCGATATATCGATAATATATCGATACCGATATCTATCTATATCTATATATATATATATATATACTATATATATATATATATTATATATATATATATATATATATTATCTCAAATAGAACTATACATATTTATGAACCTTATAATTATATATAATATATATTATTATAGTATATAGATATATATTATCATATAATATATACAAAGGTGGGCATTGAACGCGTTAAAGCGTAAATCCGTTAATTAACTCGTTAATTTGCGTTAACTTTTACTCTTTCGTTAATTTTCAAAAGAGAAGTAACGGAGCTATTAACGAGATTTACATGTGAAATTATAACACTAAAATTTTCCTACATCCGTTAACCGTTACCTAATTTACGGTTTGTAAAATATTTCTTTATCAGATTTTCAAATTGTATTATATTTCTCGAATTCAAACAGATATAACTTTTTTTTCAAAAATTTTCCTAAACGCTCCTCTCAATGCCAAAATGTGTTTATTCTACACTGTTATTATCCTTTAGTAATGCTTAACATGTTTTTCTGATGATGTATTCTCATTTTACCATTGTCGATGAAAGAAAAAAAATGAAAACTGTTGCCCATTCAATGAGTCATTAACTTCTTGTGTTAGTTACTTGAACTTGCTTCTTGTGACTATGAAAAAAAATATAAAAGAAAATAGATTATATAAGTTTTGTAATTTAATAAATAAAATATATGCATATTTTTATTAGGGTGCGCCAATATTTGCTTCGGACTAAGCCCAATTTTCACCCCCCCTAAAAATGGACAATAAAATTCGGTGTTCAGGCCGATTTGACAATATAAACACAAACGAACTTTTTCGACGTCATAAAACGTTGTTTTCGAGTATTTTCTGGTCTAGTAGTCATTCAGCTTTTGTACTTTTCAATTTTTCTCAAATCCTATGTTTTTGACATTTGTCGAAACTCTCTAAACCTATTTTGAAATGATCTCTGATCTTTCTCATAACAAAGATTGGACCTATTATCTAGAAAGTAATAGAAAAGAAATTTGATTTGGACCCAATATTAGATATGTGAATTTACAAAAACTTACAATTTTGTTTGTCAAAATGAGAAATTGGATTTTTTTTCAGTTTATCCGATCTGCATAAAATTTCAGGACATTTGTAGTCGGGATGTTGCAAATTTTTACTTAATATAATTCTTTGTATATGCAGTAGTTTTGATTTGTTCTTGGAACAAAATTTCCAAAAAACTTGGACCGATATTTAAAAAAATTTCTTTGAGTCTACAAAAAATCTTATACAGTAAATAAGAAATGTATCTCGCCCGACTATAAAAAAAATCAAATTTGATATCGATCAATGAACAGAAAAAAAATCACAATTTCACTTTTTCAAGTGTTTGAAGTTTGAAAAAAGGTGAAATATGACATTTATTTTTCACTTATTCCGATCAACAATTCAAATTTCAGGCTTTGTATAACTCGGGCAAGATACACCCTTTATACTTAGATAACTTTTAGGAAACTTTCCACAAAAAAAAATTTTAAAAATTCCCAATTTTTTTTGGAAAAATTTTGTTCAAGAAACTAAATCAAAACTACTGAAATATACAAGAAATTATCTAATTAAAATTTTGTTCATTTGTTTTGTTGACAAATGTTATCAGGGGAACATGATAAACTGAAAAGGAAATATGATTGCTCCAAGCTGAAGAAACCATAAATAGTAGGTATATGAAAAGTGACCAATGGCTTCATAATATGGGTAAGTAGTTGGAGAGCTATATGACGCGGAAGAAACGAAGTTAACGATCGAACCGTCCGAAACCGGAAGTAAAACGGAAGTAAATTTCCTGCCTTTTATCGACGAAAAAAAAACGAAGGTTTTTTCGGAAATAATAAAAAATAAGAATTAATAAAAAAAAAAAAAAAAAAAAAGTTACTAGTATAAGTAAATAATTTTAACATATGAATATTAATAATAAAATTAATATAATAATATTTAAAAATAATATATGAAATAAATAATTAAAAATATAATAATATTAATTAAATTAATTATAAAAATAAATATAAAAAATATAAAAAAAAATTATATGATATTAATAATATATAATTAATGTGCTATAATTTCGTTTATAGTAAACTTATATAAACACGATATATATGATGTATGCCTAAATATTACAAGTTAAATTAAAAAATATTATTATAGGGTATATACTAGAAAATCATATAATGGACTATTTTACCTTAATAGATATGTTTAGATTATACGGTATTAATTAGCCTTATATTTTATTATATTTATAGTTCTTTACAATATATATGATAATAATATATTAAATATTAATGTATATATAATAATACTAATATAATAATGCTTAATAAAGGGTTAATGAGCTACGTTATAAAAAGAATCTTTTGGAATTATATTTTTAATATACTAAGTTTGCAACAGTTACGAATATTATGATTATATAATGCTTCATAATTTGCCAGTATAATAGCTTGTAATAAAAAAGAATCTTTTGGAAATCGTTTAAATGTTATTATACATAGATAGTTACTGATATTATTCTAAGAATGATATGTTACTATTATATATGGAAATATTAGATGATTCTAATTGGTTACTATTTATATATAAATAACCTATTAATTTCCAAATGGATAGGTATATATAAAATATAGGTTTTTTGTTTTTATGATTTAATATTTTAGTTATAGAAATATATATTATAATATATAATCATTAGACCAATAGATCAAAATTTGGGCGGGATATAACAACAAGCACATATCACATATAGATGCTATTAGAAAATACTTCTTATAATCAAAGTATGAAACTTATTACACTACTGCACATTCACTAACGAAATTATCACACAGCTCATAACATTCAACATCATCTACACAAACAACTACAACACATCACGATACATTACACAAACAAAACACAACAACCAACAACACAAATACTACACAGCACGATCAAATTAGAATGTGAGTGCATATAAGGCATATTCTGTGAGTACGTCTGGAAATTACTTGATCCTGTGAACTGGGGATTCGAAATATGGAATTCATATGTAGAACCTGGTTAAAATTAGTAGATAATAGTTATGTCTCTTTAAAAAAATCCTGGCAAAAATCGTCAATAAATCCGGGAAAAACTTGGTAAATGGATAGTGCGAACTACTGGAGAAATGAAAATGGATCCTGGAATCCTGGAAATCTAGTGAATCTCTTAATATCGTGTATAGTAAATAGGATATGCTGGAATGAACGTAGAATAAGATGTGTAAATTAGCTATGGAAAACTCACTATAATGTGATTTACGTGTAAAAAACTGAAACTGAATAAAATAATAAAAAACTTAAATAAGATAAATAAATAAATAAGGATAATGTAATATATATAACAAAAACAAGAAAAAAGAAAATAAATGAAATAGTATTTTGAGTAATTTATAATTAAAGAAGAAAAAAAAAAAGATTAAAAAAAAAAAAAAAAAAAAGAATATATAAAAAAATTAACAAAAATAAAATTTTAAAAATCTTTTTAAGTTTATAACTTAAAAAAAAATCTCATTTACAGTACTTAAACATCAATCAAGAAATGTCAGTTAAAATCAAGTAATATCAAGAGTACACATCCAGTCACCTACCACCCTTTCATAGATCTATTGAATTCTATTGATCAATTAATGAATCTATTTGATCTATTTGATCTATTATACTATTGATTGAATAAATATATTTGTTAAGCTTACAGTAAAACAAATTACTTATTTTTTTGTGTTTAATAACTTTAAAAAAATTTGTATTTTTACATACCCTAATAGCAGGAAATCAAGTAAATCAGATAATCAAGACCACTACAATCTTATCGCTCTAAACCATTGGTGATCTATGATCTATTGATCTATTTAATCAAGTCATATTTTTATTAAAATAGTTATGTTTTAATATACCATACAGTAGCATCAGAATCAGTAACACAAACTGATCATCCGGATTACCTCCTACCAAATCCATCACTATTAGATCTATTGATCTATTGATCTATTGATTCAAGCATATTGTTTAAATAAAATTGTTATGTATTAACAAGCTCATCAGTTAAATTCAGTAAAATCAGTTAAATCAGTAAAGCAGTAAATCAGTAAAATCAGTAAATCAGTAACAAGCAGTAAATCAGTAAAATCAGTAAAAATCCAAACTACCGATCAATTCATCCTTCCTACCCTTCCATATCTAATTGAGTCTATTGATCTATTTTATCTATTGATTTTAAGTCATATTTTCTATTAAAATTGTATGTGTTTACTTGTGGTGGCGGGGTACTCCCTAAAGCCAGTATGTAATACGTAAGACAGTAATGCTCAAACTGCTCCTCACCCTTTCCATAATCTATTGATTAACCTATTAAGACATTCTATGACTTTCAATTCATTATTTTCTATTAACTTAAAATTTTGTTGTACTATTTGTTGTACAATACATGTTAAAGCAGTTAAGATTCAGTGAAATTCTAGTAATCAAAACTGCCGCGTCTCCCCGCTCTTTCGTCATCTATAATTTGAGTCTATTGATCTATTGAGCAAGAGTTCATTAATTTATTTAACTTATAGTAAATTGTTTCAATAATTTACATACAGTCTTTGAGAGAAGCAGTAAATCTAGGTTATATAGTGAACAATAATACTGGACGTGCCTTCCCCACGTCATATTCGACATATTGATCTATTGATCTATGATTCAAAGTCATATTTTTTATCAACAGATAATGTTCAGTGTTTATTAAACAGTACAACTAAATCGGAGTAGATTAGTCACAGGTAAAAATCATAAATCAAAACTGCTCCAGCCCCAACCATTTCGTTAATCTATTGATCTATGATCCTATTGATCTATTGATACCTAACTTGACTTTATTGTTTCAAAATTGTTCAATATTTTTTATTTGTAAACATTGCTGGCAGGCTCAGTACAATATTGACACTATATGAGCAGTGTAAATCAAAACAGTAAGATCGACCATCCACAACCTCTTGGTACTATCCTGATACTACTCTCGAATCTATTGATCTATTGATCGTATTGATCTATTTTTTACTAAATAAACGTAGACACATGCAAATCTAAGCAGAACTAACGATATACTTCGATCAAAAAAAACTAATAACCATATGCTTAGGTTTTTTTAAGACTAAATCATCATACAGTTAACCACAGATAATATCTATACGAATCACGTGTATCATTTCTCTAACAAACCAGTTTTAATTTCACATTGTTTTATAGAAATGAATGAATGATGTAGTAACTATTGTAATACACTAATAAAGAGCATACAGTAAGATTTAAAACCGTATTTGGTCTCTAAGCACATCTAAAATCACTTAACCAAGGATGTGGTGCTTTGGCACACTTTTTTCAAACATATCTCTAAACATATTAACGAGTGCTGTCTGGGGTATGTCAATGTCCCACACCACCCCAGCAAGCAACCGGAAAATTACATAAAACACCTAATTTTTTCGAATCTCATAAGAGTGAACAGATAGATTGCATATTCAATTTTATTTTCATCACTATATAATATTAAAATAACAAAGTTTGATCTTGACCATAACAAAAATAATTCTTTCAGTTATATAAAATATCACAGTAAAGTGTAAATAGTTTACCGACATAGCATAAATCAGTAAATCAGTAAATCAAAACACAATATCCCTTTCCACCCCTCCCTACCCCGCCTTCCATGACCTTTGATCTATAAATCTTAATTGATTCAGTCACATATTCGAGTGAATCATTATCGGATATACATATACAAAAAATAAGTTTCTTTATATACTAAACAAGTAAATGGAGTTTAAAACTGTTCCATTACATACAGCTAGACATATCTGAGTATCGGAACTAAGAATATAATGTTACAATGACAAAAATAACACACTTACCATGAATAACTAGCTAACTATTAATAAAGTCCCATACTCAGCAACAGAAAATTACCTAACACAGCGTACAAAACTTAACCTATTCACACATATTTTCAAGCATAATCTCTAACATGACTGAGAGTGTGTATGTTTACATTATCACTATCATTTACCGTCGCATTCCGAGTATCATTTCGGATAAAACATAGCACAAAAAACGAGTTCTTTATATAATAACCAACGAATACTATTAACATTAGCAAGGTTTTCACATTTAATAAAAGCTACATGCATCATATTGAATAAGAAAAAATGTACAACGCAAACCTAACACAACTTACAGCTAATTAATCTGTTAACGTTAACAAAGTCCATACATAAAAATATTGCAGGGTGCAAATTTACATTATTTGAGTTACCTATCATACTCTTTCAACATATCTCTAACATATTAACGTAATATTTACATTGACACAGTAATATTTAACAACAATTATAAACATAACCTTGCCTAATTATCATACAGACCAACGAATAACTGCAACATAACAAAGTTTATACAACAAACATAAAAATTAAGTTCTTTGATAAAATAATTATCATACCTAAATTGTTAATTATTTACTAATTTTAAAGCAGTAAATCAGTTTAAATCAGTGAAATCAAACCATCCTCAAACCCTTCCCCACCCTCCCACCAACCTTTTGATCTATTGATCTATGATCATGTCATATTTCGATTATCATTTCGATAAAATACACAAAAAATAAGTTTCTTATATTACTAACCATCGATATTGGATTATTCTCAACCAAAGTTTTTAATTAATTAAGCTAACATAACATAACCTGAACTAAGAGAATAATAATGTCAACGAACAAAACCTAACCACACATACGGGCGAAAAATCATAAACATAACAAATTTCGCACCTTAACAACAGAAAGTACTAAACCACATCGTACAAAAAACGTACCTGTTGTCTCTTCTTAGGCTTCTTGATCATGTTCACAGTAAAATATTCCAGAGTATGGAATATTGAACAAAAAATTTAGCAGATTGCATGTTTGTGCATGGCCGAACAACGAATATAATGATAACTATCAAATTCTTCTCATTC
>JABUQX010025655.1:67500-87641 GCA_015478945.1 Trachelipus rathkii
TCAGATGCTGTAAGACATGCTGATGGGTGTCACCTTGGCAACATCAGATGCTGTAAGACATGCTGATGGGTGTCACCTTGGCAACATCAGATGCTGTAAGACATGCTGATGGGTGTCACTCACTGCTCATTTGACCTGAGCAGTGAATGACACCCATCCTCGTATCTTACAGTATCTGATGTTGTAAGACATGCGGTTGGGTGTCACTCACTGCTCATATGACTTTGAGAGTTACTTAAAGTGTGAAAAAGAGGGAAGTAATAAACTTATGGCTACTCGTTAATAATCAATCAGAAAAATTAAGTAGCAATTTTCTGTTCCAAATATTAAATTATAAGTTTTTAATTTCATTCAATATGTTTATCTATTTTGATAATAAGGAATATAATACTTACTTTCAGTATCTTATTGTTATTTATTATTATGCATTAAAAGAAATTATAGCTTTGCCACATTAATTACAAATTTATATTTTTTATCACTAAAACTTCTGATATAATAAAGCTATTTTGTAAAATACCTGATAGGAAGAATCTTTTGTTTAGTGAATGTGAATATGAAGTATTAACGTCTATTTATAAGTTTTAATTAAAGTTTAAATAAGATATCATAATATATATGACTCACCTTGAGAAATATAGGTGAATCGGACACCCTTAGTGTGGTGATATTTGCGCCAATTCATTTATTTTAAATTCTCTTTTTGTATAAATATCAATTATTTATATTTTTTAATTTATTTACTTATATAGTAATTGTTATTATATATATATTTAAATATCAGTATTCCTTCCCACTACTATTTCAATATTTGATCAAATTATAAAATAAAGAATTAATAAAATGTGGTGACTAGCCATAACTTCACATATCATCTCGTTAGGAGACAAATTGTAGACGGAAGATTTTATGAAAATCATAATTTTTCCTTATTATAGATATAAAAATTATTTCATTTTTAATGTTTAATTATATAATTATTATATGGGAAAAAATGTGAACCGCTCAACTGCATCTGATATAATTATAATATGTCTTAAATTAGCATATACATAATTAATAATAATATAATAATAGTAGGAGTAGCTAAATTGATCTATATTTTCAATTTTTATAGGGGGGGGGGGTGAATCGGCTGATAATAAGTTAGGCCAGTAATTATTTTGATAGAAATATTGAGAATAACAATAATATATTAATATATTATATGACACTAGAGTTATTAAATGACATAACATACCATACACTGTTTAACACAATGAATAAATAATTTAAATAAATATAATTATTAAAATGTTATACACTGTAACATAAATATTCATTAATTATATAAAACAGAGTATTAATAAAATTAAAGATATAGCACATTTTATACTCAAAGTGAAATTATCTATATTATGATATGTCAATTTATAATATATAAATATACACATATAATAAAATTAATAATTAAGTTAACTATACTATTACAATTTAAAAATTAAACAAAATATACAATCACTAGACTTTTATTAGTATCTAACAATGAAATTTGTTTATTACAAAATAATTAATACTAATATAAATAATAATAATAGAGCGTGTATAAATGTTAAATAAGCAGCAAAAAAAAAATTATTTTTTTCATTTTATTAAATTTAGTCACCATAATAATATCACTAACCATTGACAGATACTATATTAATATACTAAAATCAGACAAAATAATTGCCGATATCCGAACACATGAGAATTCGGAAATTTAGTAAATAACACATAGCGTGATATCCTGTATATCAAAACGGCTAATTATCAACTATCACATACACACAATACACTTAGATTTATCCATGGAAACTCTAATAGATAATACTATTTACTTTGCTGAGATGTATATAATATTATAAAAATTAGATTAAAATAATTATCTATTGCTCATATACGAGGTAAAATGGGTAATAAATTGTATCTTATTACATTTTTAAATATAATATCTTCTAAACTGTATTACTGATATATTAATACTTAAATTTGACCTATTCTCAAGACTACTATTCTTCAACATGATTTATTCACTGATAAGTAAGCTGCACAACACCTCTTCTATACTAATTAAATTTAAAGGTGGTCTCAGATTTTGAATATTGAATAATGATGAAGAGAATAGCTTGCAAAATGACACATATACTACAGACGATTTGTAATTGACTAGCATTATTAATTCTAGATCTTTAAATTTAGTTCCTTTAGTGTTGAGCATTAAATAACATACACTAATATGTTTAAAGTTGTACCCTTAATTGACTATTGGTGGAAATATCTCACAGAGAAGACCATCACTATAACTTTTTCCAATTACAATGCTAACTTAGGGTTCACTTGACTCTCGATAGAGTCTCCAATACAAAAGTGCTCATACGACAATATTTCTCTTCAATAGCAAAAAATGCCAATATAAAATCAAATGGGAACAGTCTACAGATAGCAACAATGCACTGAATATAATACAAAAATCTATAATACACACACATACAGGAGCAAAACGTCAAACTAAAATATAGTTTGATTATGGACAGAGTCTTAGCTAATTAAATGTATCTTTAAACTTTGATAAAAATATATAAATAATATATACTATATCATTATACCTACAACATTTAAATATCGTTATTAATAACTTAAGTATCCTATCAGATTGAGGGATCTACGCTAGCGATACTGAGCACACGAAGACGATAAGCAAACTATATTCCCGCGTTATCGTGCAGTAGAAGGGCAAAGGAGCAAATTTTTGTTTTTCTATATACATCAATCAAAAAGAAAAATATTAATTCCCTTTAAGTCTATTCAATCTCTTTATTTGGACGTTTTGCAGACAATATCCAGCTAAGGATAAACAACATGAGGGTCACCGGTAAGCCACTACGACTCTATATCACAATGTAGAGGCTGAGAAAATCTCAACCATGCACATCAGTACCCATTCAACTTTAGAAACCGCATTAAATATCGTTGGAACTCGCGGAATAGTATCGCTGTTACGTTCATAACAAAATCATTCAACTTTTGCCATCATTTATCAAAACTGAACATGTACACTATACAAGTTACATTACATCTCTATATAAGAATATATTACAACTAGTATAGAATTTACTATAATTATAATTCTGTATATCAAGGTCCGTATACAGTTAGTAAATTCGTACTCCTGAATTTACTAGTTACAAAATAATTACATTTCAATTTAGTTAATGATAGCAAGCATTCATGACGATAAATTATTGCAAGTTACTAAGACTGTTACTGATTCACCTATGGAGACGACGCGAGACTAGGACATCCACAATAAAACTAGAGTATCTCATCAGCAATATACGAATAAATTGCATTCGGCACGCAAAACGACATTCAAAATTATCATTTCTATCAAAAACATGGCATTAATATATATACACCCAACTGAACTAATGTTTTAGTGTAATCTTTATTAGTACTCTATCGTTAATTGAGAAGATCAAGTGTACATTTGAACACTATTTATACGTGTGTAGTATGGATACTTCTAATAAGAGACCAAAACATAGAAAAAAGCAAAGATACTGTATCATGTTTTAACATGAGACTAAATTGCTATAAATGAAGCTATAGGATTTTGTACATACTGTTTCTTCACTGCATGCATATTATACAGATATAACCAATCATACTCCTTCTATATGTGATCATAATGTCCATTTAATGCTTCCTATTTTTCTTTGTCTTCAGTAGTACCACATTACATCATCAGAAGATTCAAAAACCATATCCAGTATCGCTTACCTCATTTAGCAGATTACTCTACATTTACATTCCATAAACAATTCTGAATAGCAGAATCACGCTAACCACAAAAGTATTATTTCAATATTCTACTACCAATCATCTCATACTCATCACTATACTTTATACTCGAATGATATTACAAGAAAGCAGTACATTTCACTACAACTGATATTAGCAGAAGATTTGTATTATCATTCTTTTACAAATTTTTAATATTTATTAGAAGATTTCACTTTTCTAATGAAAGACGACAGTATTGACTTCTTAACACGACGTTTTACAATATTTTAATACACAATTCCCTCACATTTGAAGGATTCAATCTTAATAATGTATATCCCTCTTGTTAGCCTCAGTAACCTAACATTTCTAAAATCATTCAAGTCGAATATTATACACAATAATTGCATCATAGGGTCATCATAGGATAAACTCACCATTTATATTAACACTAGATTGTCAACTTCTATTTATATTCACTAGCAATAATATCAATCAGATAATATCCCACATGAGATTAGACTTCTAAGCGCGATAATTTGCTGCTGCAGATTCTGTGGAGGAGATCGGGCTAGCAGTCAGGCGGAGAGTCATAGTTAAAGACGGTGTCGCATATCGTCAGCAGAGTAATTGTCTCTTATATGTATGAAGGTGATCTAGCGAGGCCGCGGACAGATGTTTGAAGGTCATCAATAAATCGTTATTATTGTATTTCACTATATACGAGTTCAGTCTATGAATACTCTTTGAGTTTACCAATTCTTATATATGTGAGAAATGCATAAGCAAGAACTTGGACTTTTACATAAATTTTGAATTTACTTTGGGTCAATATAAATCACTAGGCCACCGCCTTCGAATGTAGTATAGTATAGAAGACAAATAGTCGACCATCTTAGTACATCGTAAGATGTATTTCAAGCTCGGTTTTATTGATAATTTAAGGCTAAAATTATCGAAAGGATTTGATGAACACTTACACCAGAATTATCATAAAATTACCAGTACAATTATTATTACTCTAACTTAATATGCCAGCTTATTTTTTATTTAATATTGTTATTTTAATTAATTAGTTAGTGATATATACTTATCACACCTATTACCATAATGTGATCTACATAAATTTTTCATTTTATCTTAACTTTACGTACTTACTTCCTCTCTATCCTAGAAAGGTATTTCATCATAAGTCCCTCTCTATCTAATATTATCACTCTTATGTATGCAATTTTATAACATAATTACTCAGACTATACGAATTGCATATACAATATATATATATAATATATTTATATATAAATTATCTATATACTATAATATATTATATATATTATATTATATATATATTAAATATAATATACCGTATATATATATCAGTATACACCTTAATCTTATTAATATATATAATATGTAATATTTATATTGAAAAATAATATTTTTGGTGTACTTACTCCACTGGATGATGGGGGCACGATGATCTAAGACGAAGATATAGTAATTAATAATAGACATGATATAGTTTAGTTTTTATTTATTTTATTTTATATTATATATTATTAATTTCTTTTTGTGGATTTAATCTATATCTATCTACAGCTATCTATATCTTATCTTTTCTTCTTACTATACATACTATTTCTATACTTCGAGTTCTTATACGAATATTATTCATGGTAAAATCAGAATTTATTTATCTCTCTTTCATTTCTTTAAGTGTATACGCGGCATTGTATATATATGTATCTAAATATTTATACTGACGGTCATATGATCACTCTATTAACTATTAAATACTGAAAGTAGATATATATATAATATTAATATTTTATAGATTATTATCTTTATATATATTAATATTAAGTACTTTGTATTATTAAAGTAAATATCTATCAAAAGAATTTTATTATATAAATTTATTAAATATATTATATAATTATTATACTATTGATAATAAGTAATATATATATGATATGGCTAATTTTACTATTTAAGCAAGCAGAAATAACAAACTAAGTCATCTGCGATAATATTTTAATTGGAATTAAAAATACCTATTGATAATTTATATATATAATAATCTTAAATAATTTAGTTGTAAATCGATTATTTGTAAGAGATATGTATATAAACCAGTGGTTGCCAATTGTTGGTGGCATTTATGCCAATAGATATATAGTAGCGTTTATTGCTTATACTATATAGTGCATTTTACACTAAAAGTCGTTGTTTTATTTTTATTTACGGATTATTTTGAAATACCGTCTATTGCTTTTTTTCATCAAGATATTTAGGCATTTTGACTTTTTTTTATATAAAATCTAGCTGAGATATTTATTCTCTAGATTTTTATATTGAGTTAGTCACTATTAGTAATAATATATGAAATACTATCAAATCAGTTATTTAGGATATTAAAACTAATCATATTTCGTTGGTTTGTCTTATAGTGTAGAGTTTATCAGCTTGCTTGATCATTACATCAAGGGATTAGTTTATTTCTATTAATTAATGTGTTAAAAAGCTGTCATTTTAGCCTTAGTATTTTTTACTCAATGGTATTATTAAATAATAAAAAATGTTTTTACTTTTAATCAATGTACTTTGATTTCTTATTTAATAAACAGTTGTAAGATTAAATAAACTGATGATAATACATGATATATGAATAGAAATTTAGTTAGCATACCCAAATTAACCACAAAAATCGGAATGGATATTACAGAAACTCATATTGGAATAATAATAATAAATAAAATATAATATTAAAATAATAATATATATAATAATAATAATTAATTATTAATAAATAATAATACTATTGCAAAAATATAATAATCATATTATGAATACACGCGTATTAAGCACATGTATTGAATACTTATAATAGCAGAATAGTTTTTATTTATATATTATATATTATATATTATTATTATTATATTATCTTATTATTATATTAATATATTTATTAATTAAAAATTATTATAAATATCTATAATATTATTATTTTACAATGTATATATTATATATATTACTATTAAGATATTTAATTAGTAAAGTGTATGTCATTATGGAATTCTTTACCAGATCAGTCATCCTCATTACCCAATGTAAGTCATTTTAGTCATTCACTGGTTAGTCTCGTAGTTATTTGTAAATGCGTGTAGTTGAATTAACTTTCCTTAATATTTTAAATCTTATTCTTACTTTCTAAATCACTTGTGAGATACTATTAATTATTATTATTATATTGCTATTATGATTTAGTGTGTGTAAAGTAATAGTAAAAAATTGTATTCATTATCTAATAATTGGGATCCAAAATGTTCTTCCCTTTTGCGGAGTTTACCAAAGACCTTTCCATGTAGTTGTTCTGAAATGAAAATTAGATACTTTCTACTTGAATATTTTATAATGAAAGGAAACGTATGATTAGTTAGAGCAGTAATTATGTTTATTGGGCTAAGTTACTTGATTATACTGGTGTTATTGGAATTATATTACTTATGTATCACATTCTATCACCACGAGATACATGTGAGATCATTCTGTTTACCAGATCGACTAGTATCTAGTCTATTTACTATTAACCTCAAATGGTCATTATATCTTGTATTTTTGCTAGTCTTATTATCTTACTAAATTTCCTTTTTTTATTATAATAACTGATTACCAAAGTTTTTATCCTATCAGTTTGTTATTAATCACAATTTATCCTTATATCGTATATTTCTCTTTTATATGATTAGAAAATATATAGATCTTGATTAGTATCTGATTATGGGGATTATTATTATCTACTAATGTATTTTATATATATATAATTATCATTATCTATCTTGAATATTATAACCTAATTTAGATATTATTCATATCTTTAACATGTTTATTTCATTAATATATAATCTTTATAGACATTCTTCTAGCTCTTTACTTTATCATCATTGCTGTCATCATCTTTTATTGCTTCTTTGTTGTTCATATTCAGCCTCAATATAGGATAGATTTATAGTATTGATTGATATATATTATGCACTATATATTGTTTTCGAGTAACAATTATTAGTAATTGGTTGCAAAATACTTAGAGAGTACTCTCTATATTATTATTATTTATTATCTTGCCATTTATTAGCAAGTTCACTAAATTATTATAGCTTAAGAGTGATATGATTGTTCATATATAATATATATTATAATACTTGATCTATGAGAGTTGAATTTATAACTAATTCTATTCATAGAATTCAAAATATTAGTCTTATTTCATCATACTATTCACTTTCGTAATTTAAAAACATCATTTATAGAATAGTGCATTATAGATGTGATGTACTTAGCAAGGAGGTTATTATACCAATTTCTACTTTGTTTTCTATTTTAATGTAATATTTAATCTTAATGTCTCAATATAATTATGAGTAAGTGATTGAAATGTGATTCAATTTATTATTCTCATACATATTCTTATTATATAATATCATATGTAATAATTAATAAAATAAGGCAACTTTAATAAATTGAAGTTTATTATTATTATGTAATATAATATCAAGATTATATCACATTGTAGACATACCTTACTTAATAAGTCAGTTCGCTATAGTTGGGTACATGTATATTACGGGTATGAACTCCATTTCTTCGAAGGAGGATTGGATTGATAGCTTGTCTATTGATTATTTCTAAATAATTATTCATGACTGTAATTTTTCATGGGCTCCACAGGGTTCTCAAATTATCATTTTTCACAGAAACTGGACTCACTATGGATCCTTTGTTTTGAGATTAATGATTTTGTGTCTTCTGTTCATTTTTTGTAGATTAACACAATCGCTGGCTCAAGTAACCACAGATGTGCTCTAATTATATAGAAATATAAATAAGTCGTCTATGATTTTTGGAGTGTATCTATACGTCTCTAATACAACTAATTGTGGTGCAATTTGATAAGTCACAACATTATATCATCGAGAACTAGATATCATCTCAGTATAGATACTTTCTAGACATACTGCTACGACTAAAATTTTGTATGATATTAGTGTAAAATGCACATTTTACCTAATGTATAAATTAGTATATTTCAATTGAGATAAAATATTTCAATTTTCAATTTCTAGCACGAAAATTAATCATCTTATTCAACTATTATGTTCAATAATTTCTATCCTTCTCTTCTAGTGACTAGTATTGGTTGAGTTGACTATACGGAATTATTTTTTTATTCTTGAGACTATTCGTATATTGTAACTAATCATTCTTATTGTATTTAGGGTAGGACTTGAGGAAGCGTGGGCTCTTGCTCGATCTTATCTGGGGAGTAATACTTCTCCTCAATAAATCTTCAATATTTATTATATTGTGGCTTGATTATATGATTCTATATTCGTTGTTGTGGTTGTTTAGCACTATGAAAATGACATAAGATCTTCATCCCCTTTTCTTTAATATAGATTATAGTTGGATGTTGTTCCGATTTTCTTGCGTGGGGCGAGAGTATGGTATTTGTTCTCGATATGTAGATGGAAGTGGGAGTCTGTAGTCTCAAGATATTGTTTCCACTCAAATACGAAGCCGGAATTCTTTGTCTACGGAAAGATCATCGATATACAGAAAGAAGTGATATTCTTTTGAAGTAGACTTTACATTGAAATGTGAAAGCACGTTCCACAATTCGGTTCGGCAGGAACTATTTTTTTGTGATTAGAGGCTTTAATCTTCTATGTCTCGCGGCAGGTAATCGATAAGATTCTGAGTTTCGTACATCTGTGTTTACACGCATAATATAGTGAATGGCTAAAAAAAAATCAATTTTTATATATTCCTTGAATAGGGTGAGAGATGTGCCAGTCATAAGCAAGACGGGGACAGTTTATCTTACTGGTTAGATCTGCCAATGATGTATCTTGTGGGACATATACTTCTCAGGATTGTAGGCTATATTAGATGTATTAAGTCTTTACTTATATATGTGAATATATTAGCTAGAAATATCAGTCACTATTAGTGTATTTAATATATGTAGGTTAATACTTAGTTAATTACTGATAATGGCTTATGTTATTGATATACCGTACGGTTACTCTATCTTTGCACTAGTGCAGTAGAAAAAGGTACGGATCAGTGAAAAGTGAGTAGATGTTCGAGTTTTAGCTGGAGGCATCATGATCTATGTATATAAAGTTTGAGCTGAATTTTTGTTAGCTGGCATATTTGTGATGTTAATCTGGAGAGCTCTCTCTAAGAGTGAGATATTACTTTCTTATTTATGAGGGGCTCTAGATGAGCCGCCGTTGTTTTGGACGAAGGGGGATGCTCTATCATCCAACGTTATCGCAGAGATGAGGCTGGTACAGGAAGACGAATATCCTGTCGTTATATAAGTTCGCAATGTGATTCGAGAGATGAGGACCAAAAGCGAGTGGGGGATCTAGCCGCGTAGATCCTCATTCTAAGCCCAGTGTAGGTGGAGATGCGACCTGCTCTCCGCTGTTAGTTCACGTATGGTTAGGACGAGATGGACTCTGAGTTATTCTGACAGCTCCAGAGGCGATAGCTGTATACTAGATGCGGCCGTAGGAGTTATATAATAACGTCGTGATGTATGATCATTTTGTGCTAGGCCTAACCTGAAAAGTTCCGCAGATTACTAGCTTCTTTATACATGAGACTTCATGTGAGCACATTGTGACTTGCATAATTTGAGCTATAGTTGTTATGTGAGAGAGTGTAATAACCATATAGTGTGAATCGCAAAGTTTAGAAAGGAATAGTTCGTCGCATTATTAAGAGGAATCTGTTGGGGCGAGTGGGCCCAACTGTTAAATATGGGTAACTATGTATGAGCTCACTTCTGTCTAGGTTAAAGCATATAGTAATAAGAGAATTATTTTAGAGAAGAATATATTAGTCATATATATCGCTTTGTCTAGATCAGAGATACTGTTAACAAATTGTTTATTATATATTGCTAGTGATATACTCATATGTCTTACGACACTTGAATATAGGTATTATTAATATTTAATAGAAGTCAGGAATATTGCCATCTCCAGTGGCAGCAGATACGATAAAAATATAGTTATGAACATAATGAAGCATGGTGATCTAAGTATATATGCTAGTTTCTATATATGAACATATATATTTATAATACTAATAATAATTTCAATTGTAGGATAATAGGCTATTATATAATGTTATGCATGGAGTACCGATGGGGGCAATTAATTAGACTTAGCATCTAGATTGAATTAGATGTAAGATATATATATATATATATTATATAGTATTATTATATAATATATTATATTCTTATATAATATAAATATATATATATAGTAATATTATATATATATATTAAGTATATATAATAAAAAAAACTAATTTATATTATATAATTGCGGTAGAGGCGTCGCTATATCCCAATCATTCTCAGCGAACTTATTTGCAAACCATGCGGAATCGAACCAAAATATATCGATCTTGCCGTATATGGTAAGAAGTTCACGAACCGCTTTGAAGTTGAAATTCGAAAAAGTACGATTTTATTTCTTTATGGTAGCGATCCTTTCTCTTTGCTGATTTACCATATTACCTCTATCACTACTTCATCTACTATACAGGCAACATATTAATAACTAATACTTACTAATTTATCCACTAATATTCATAATACACACATGATTAATAGTACACACTCCACCATATATCTAAGATAAACACTTAACAGAACATCCCTACTACTCATATCCCTGAGTATGCTAGGGAGAAAGAATTCCAAATGTATTCCTGTACGTGTCGTTAGATCGATAACATAAGGGGTAATCAGGATGGTAGTATGGTGGTACTAGCCTGTACAACGCATTACTATTATGCATAAGCACCAGAAATAAAATACATACACGATGAACGCAGCACGCTCGAAGATGCACATGATGAGTGCCAGTATAAAATACTGTGTATTCATCCTTCCTGTCATGAGCGGTACACTTTCGAGCTGAAATGCAGTATGACTAAACTCGATCGAGCAAAGGGTTTATGTGTATTGCTATTATGATTCTAGATTGGAAAGTAAGTAAAATTGGCTGATTCGATTGAGATAGTGAAGAGAGATCGATAGGTTAAACTGATATATAATTTGATAGAAGCTCAATTATTACTCGAACATCATGCTTGTGAATAATTGAGAAAGAAAAGTATTAAAATGATATGAGATGAACTGGTATAAAGTCTAGAATATGACCAAGTGCATACTGATTTTGCCTTGAAGGTGGTTAGTAAGAAAGAGGGAATTAAAGGGGAAGATTCTTGAGGATAGTGGGCTCAAGTCATTTATATATTGATGCTAGTGCAAGATTTGGAATTTATGCGCATATTAACGTGTCGTAGTGTGGTTAGATAATGCTAGAAGTGACTAATGTGTTATTAATATTTTTCAAGTTAGGTATTGTGTACTTATATTTTTGACACAGATTAATAGTTCCAATTTATTAGTGAAAAACGTTGAAGAAGTACGATATGTTGGAGATGTATTATATAAAGAATTTTTTAGAGGTTGGTAGAAGAGAGCTCATATTGCGGGTGGATACTTTTTTGAAACAAGAGAAAGAATAAGATAATGACATGAAAGGTTTTGAGGAAGCTCCAAGAATATTTAAAGTCGAGGAAATGTATGGTTAAGCTTATAAAGGAACTCATCCTTCATGAGAATAAATGAAGAAATGAGCGTAGAGAGGTGAAAATATGAATTATCTCTGTAGGTATAAGATGAGGATTGAGGTATTAGTGGGTGTCAACGAATATAATACTCTTTACAATACATCACGTACTCTAAGAGACTTCACAGATACTTGTACTAGCTAGAGTAAGGATGTATTCGCAAGCGGATACAATAGAGATAGTACTATAATAAACTAGTTGATCAAGATAATGATATCTTGTATTATTTTATGGTTAGAGGATCGATAATTTGAAGTATGTATTCGTACAGTATGTGCTTAAGATCAGAGATTTCTAAATTCTATTAATCAGGTATCATCACTAAGTGTTCTTGAGTAAAGTGACTTATCGATCATCTATGTTGTTTCTAACTGTAAAATAAGTTAGTGGGGGCTTAGAGGGAGAGGAAGGTGAGTAACAACACTATAATTAGAATAGTTAGTTAAATAGATAGTATTCTTTCAGAAGGAGGACAAGATTGAGGTTCAGTGTCGACCCAACCTATTATATCTAAGCTAGGATATAATTATGTCTAACTGCTAGCTCTCCATTGCTACATCACATGAACTGGCCTTAAAAAACGAGTTTGGAGACGTATATCAGTTTCATTACAAAGTGTGTAGTAACCTAAAGAAACCATTAACTCTATAAGAGAGAACATAAGGCAACTCACTCGTTTCTAGTAAGGTTCAGTAGTCTTAGATTTTAGAAACGTACGTACGAATTAGTTAGTAAATAAAGAGACTAAGTTTACTCGTTTAAACCATCGTGGTGAGAGACCTTCACAGTAAGGAATGTGACACACGAGGTAAAGGTAAGTCACATAAGGCTCGACTGGCAATTGAATGTGTAGAACTCAAGAACATTTTAATATGATTTAACGCTTAGCAGAGCACGCAAATAATGCTGGAATTATTAGTCAATTAGGAGAGAAAAAGAGAATACTTAATAGAATGGCATGAATAATAGGGGCAATCGTTAGGCAAAAACAAGTAGGTAAATGAACACATGATGGTATGATCGACAGGAATGAATGAGACATACAGGAAATAGGAAGCTCTTCTGGAAGGAAGCGCGAAAGGTAGAATAAGAATAAGGGGAATCGCTTAGAAGAATAATGAATAGGGCTGGTGATTTTTGTAAACTGATGAAAGCTGGATGTGAGGGGAGGTGGAAAGAACCAAAGATTCTCTAGCTACAAATTACAGTTAACAGGAATATACTCTTAAAAAATAGTATAATAGAATATTTGAAGAGACGAATGAGAGAGTCGCTCTTCTTTTAGGGAATTGTATAAGTCAGCCTCTCAATTAGTAATTAAGATACGTACCTTATGACGGTGTTTCGATTCGCGTACATATCTATTGTAGATTGAGCTTTGAAATATCTTTGATGTATTTAATGTTTTGGTGAAGTGAGTCATCTAGTAAGTTCAGATGAGGTCGTCGACAGTGCTTAAGGGTGACAAAGTTGAAGAATTTTATGATAATAGAATTTTGTTAGGTATAGTCACTAGTGATGAAAATCTATGATAGAAGGATATAGCTATCAGCTTGATATAACTGATAGAATCATGAGAGTGCGCGCAGTCACAGAGATGGTGACGTTATGCTCTACGGAGTTCGGGAAGTTTTGTATAAACACTGTATATTATGGAGGTGTATTATTATACACGTCTGATGATGGAGAAAAAAGCGTTATTTGATAAAACTTTGAGAGGCTTGATAACTTTTTTTTCCTTAAAGAAGGAAACACCTACACAATTTCGTAGAGCACAGAAGAAAATGAATAGAATAATATGGGGTATCAATTATATATTAGTTTTATTGTATTTTTTAGGTAGTAAGTTCTGTGATGTTTCATTTTTTTCTTTATTTTGTATGCAGACGAAATAAGATGTCAGTCTCGATAGTGACTAATGGCACAATTCTGAGATCAGGCTGTTAGAGAACTAGAGGTGCTGTTAGGAGTGGTAGAGGATTTGTTGTATCATATAATGAGAAGACCAACTGATTGACAGATTATTACAATACATATACGTCCGATCTCTAGAAATAGAAATAGAGTAATCAGTATCCTAGGTAACGACCTTTATCAGAAATATAAGAGCTCAGGAATCACAATGGACAACAGTCTCTTAGGTACGAATCTTGGATGGCATGTTATGTCCAATCAGAATTATGACAAGTCCTAGGGTGCTGTGGATCTTGGCATTGAGGGTTCGAGTATAGGCTCTCTGTATGTGAGAAGCATAAAGTTTGACTTATGGACAAGATGTAGTATGAGGCGTCAGTGTAAGAAAAAAAGGTAAGATGTCAAGGAGGTGAGATGGCGTTGGAGATAATGGCGCGTAAGCAACAGTCGCTGTTGTCACAAATTCTCTATAGTGTCACCTTGCAGCACAAGCACACACAAATGTATCTCTCATATAACGTGTGTAAGGGGGCGTACACAGAAGCTTGAGAGTTGACGAGAGCAATAAGGAACTGGTGTGTCGAACATGCGCTTGGACGGAGCCCGGAACCTGATCAGGACATACAGACTCCTGGCCTCATCGGCTTAGTTCAGCATTGGCTAAGCGAAGTGCTCGTTATGGTGCGCGAACATTCTGAAGAGAAGTCTATTAGAGATTACTTTAGAGTATGTAGTAGAGTAATTTGGAGCATGTGAGTAATGTAAAGGAGGAGCTTGACAGCACGCCAGAGATAAAAAGAGTGACGCTATATATGAAGAGTAAGTGCAACAACTTCGACGAGGCGAGACTATACTTAACTCCCTATGTGCTTGCATTAATTGTAGAATGGTTGAGTAGACACATGATTCTCAGATTGTCGACGTTTAAAATATACAATCTCAAGTTTAGAGATATTCAGCCATTTACATTTTATATTTATATGATACATATATTATGCATTATAATTATGAGCAGCTTTAATGTTACATTAACACTGACCTACACTGAAGGTTTTACCATAGTGGCATAGGACTGGTGGATGGATATACAATATATAATAGCTGTTGGTGAATGCAAAGGGACCTGATAAACGTTTGAGTGATGCTTATGCTTAACTGAGGGGTAATTATGAGTTTGATATTCCAGTTCCCTGTGTTTATTGTAACCTGCGTAGCTGAGACTGACTGCAAGATTCTGTGCAATAAGAACGTCATATGATTTAACAGTTCAATCGTGTTCAGATGGACAATGCTAGGGGTTGGTGGCTAGGTGTGAGAAGAACATGAATAAAGCAGAAGAAAGTATTAGAGAGTGGTGTTGTGTGGTGTGAAGAAAGGTATAATGAGAGAATAAACGTGTCGTTACACGTAGATGTTAGTGAGTTTGGTCCCTAGTGGAGAGCATGAATGATAGTAGGCTACTAGGAAATTAACAGCCGGATGTCATAGTAGTTTGTAGCCGTGGGGCTAACCTGACCTCTGTCTTGTGATAGAGACGAAAAGATGAAATGAGTGGATTGGGTACTGTGAGATATACGATGTCTGAAGGAGATAATGAATTATGTAGATTATTTTGGCAGTAAGGACTGAAGTAATAAAGGTGCATGTATTAGGAATAGAATGGGGGTTTGTGGGGTATGAGTTGGCCACACCTTAGTAGGGATGAACCCTTTACTTTGATCAGAAATTACCATATGTAGGGTCCGTCGCGGTTCACTCATGATGACTTACTAGGGTGATCTTCTGTCTGTGATCTGAGCTCTTACCACTAATTATAAAGCAGCACACGTAGCGTAAGTACTGGATTTTCTTTATCGACGTATGTCATATCTCTATTCTATCACTGACTTTTATTACATTCAACCACGCTTTACATGACACCTTACCTAATATATATATATATATAATGCCACAATCTTGGGGCATATAGAGGAAAGTGAGTGAAGATAAGAAGAAGAAAGAATATATTATATATATTTATTATATATATTAATACTATAGTATATATATTATAATATATATTAATATTATATATATATATTTTATTATATATATATAATATAATATATATAAAATATATAATATTATTAATATATAATATATAATAGTATTATTTCTAGGGTGAAATTAGATATGATATTATAAGTATAATAGTTAGAGTATATATAGGATCATACTAGGTTTAGGTCAGTAGTCATAGGTTCCATAGTTAGGAAAAATTATTATATTAATTTTATTTCGGCCCCTAACACATCCTATCATTAATGAGTACTCATTAGATAAGCCCTACCTGTGAATATATATATTATTTTACTATATAAGGAATATTAGCTGAGTAACACTCAAGTAACTGACAGTGAGAGAGCGATTCACGCCGTTGCCAGGAGATATATAGATATAAATATGCGTAGGTTAACACTATAATTAAATAACTATAATTAATTACTATACTTATATATAGACGTATATACTATATATATATATATATATATTATCTATATTTACTATATAGTACTAGTACATTTATTATATATCAAATATACTAATACTATCATCCTCATCATCATCAATTTTTCCCCAAAGATATATATATATCATCAATCATCATCAATATATCAATCTTATATCTGTACTATGCCATGATGCATAGTCCTTCTTCATAGTTCTCACAATTTCCTCATATCTTCAACCCTGGTTGCCAGGTGATCCCATAATGGCCTAGCATTCATGCCCATTCGCATATGTAGGTTTTGTCTTGGTATTCTGGCGTATATAGGGCATCAAATTCATTATTTTCCTTAAGTCCTTCTGTTGTCATGTTGTCATAGCTACGTGACTCCTCCCCATTTTCATTTGTTTCTTATTGACTGTTATGAAGTCTTGATCTTTGTCATTTTCTCTAATGCTGACTGCTCTATATTCTTATTCCTTGAGTGATATTCTCAGCATGTATCTCTCCACATTTCTCTAGTCATCTTTATTTTTAAATTTTGTTGACTTAGTGTTCATATTTCGCTTCCATATGTCCATGACAGGAAGAACGCACTCGTTATATGCTTTTTTCTTCAAACATAAGACATTTTGCTAGTGAAAATTTGACTTAATCTTCATATTGGCACCCGTTTTACTTTACTTCTTTTAAATTTCATTATCGGTTTCCCCCACTTACATTTGAAGGTAATCATCTGTTGCTCTCCCCTTTTTCCATTGTTGTAGTCAAATTATTTGGGGGTCATTGGATTTATAAAAAAATCACGCGTTAAAACACATATAAGTTTTGAGTGTATTTATATGTTTAGTCCTGAACCTTATCATATCTCAATATACACACAATAAGTATTTTTAAGATCCAGAGGATACTGAAGTGTATAACAACACTAACTGTTTATCTATACTGACAAACCATAAGTTGACTCAGTATACTATATATATATTAAACTCGCGAAACATGAGAGAAGAGAGATAGAGAGAGAGAGAGAGAGAGAGAGAGAGAGAGAGAGAAGAGAGGGAGAGAGAGAGGAGAGGAAGAAGAGAGAGAGAGAGTAAGAGAGGAGAAAGAGGGAGGAAGCAGATTTATGTTTAGATGAGAGAGGCAGTTGGTGGTGAAAGATTACCTATAAGGGATTGAATGATTTGGAGCTAATCGATTATCAAATGATGGGCAAAACAAATTGCTACTTTTATTTATTCTTGAAAGGATTTCCTTATGAAATTATTTTTTTAGGAATCCTCAATTAAGTCGCTTGTAGAGGTCATAAATAATAAAAATATATATATCTATATATAGTATATTATATATATATTTAATATAATATATATAATATATATATAAATTATATATATATATATATATATATTTATATAATATATTATATATAATTATATATATATATATATATAAATAAAATATATATCTATAATATATATATATATAATATATATATATATTATAATATATATATTATATATATATATATATAGTTTATATTATATATATTATATATATATATTATATATATATATATATAATATATAATATAATATAATATAAAATATTAGGGTCACGTAGGCAGGGGGGTGCAGGGGGGAGGGGCACTTGCTCTACACCCATAATAATTCATATGTAGTACGAGTAAATAAAAATCTAGAAACTTAGTTGCTTAGCCAGAACGAACATCTTATTTATGAGGTGAGTTTATATAGTAAAACTGAAAAATAATAAAGATCATCATCTCGATAGATTATCAGAAGAATAGTAGTCATGTTAGATTAGTAAAAGTGACAATCTATTCAAATGAAAGAGGCGGGTTGGCGCCTACTCACTAGTACTACTCAGAAAAGACGGGAATAATATTTTTATAGGAGCTTCCCGCGCGAGCTTATTTTTGTGTACATTATCATGTACGTGGTATCACCTGAGGGAGGGGTTAGCTCGACCCTACAGGAGAACTATATTTCTATT
Source organism: Trachelipus rathkii (assembly GCA_015478945.1). Taxonomy (NCBI): domain Eukaryota; kingdom Metazoa; phylum Arthropoda; class Malacostraca; order Isopoda; family Trachelipodidae; genus Trachelipus; species Trachelipus rathkii. The sequence goes on from JABUQX010025655.1 coordinate 86,444, forward strand.
ATATTATCATGTGCTCAGTGCGTGAGACAATGTAGCGTAGTGAATCTGTGATATAAGCATGCATGTCTGTTTTTCCCCTATCTCCTTTTGTTCACCCGCTAATGCTGTTAAATATATTTAGCCTGCTAACCCATGTGCATACGGCAGAAGCTGAGGTGGGACACATGTTATCCTTAATGATATATCATACATTCCAACGGCTACTTTCAAGAGTACATATATTATTATTCATGATAGTTAATGATTAGTACGTCACATCGTTATTATTAAGATAGCTAATTATCCATGTGAAGGCCGTGTACCGAGCACATCATAGCTACTTTCTCAGATGAGTGACGTTATATTTTATTATCCACATATCACTTAACTCCCCCTTTGTATACTATCAGTTTAAGTACGGTAGTGTGTAGTGTTCTTATACATTGAATATTGAGATGAGTAATGAAATCCTTGTACTTATACGATAGCTTCTGACACAACGAACAAAAATTCAATACGAAAGATGACGTTATCAGCCGCTCCACGCAGACGAGACTGTTTAGTCACATGAACTATGCTGATTGCTAGTGTTCACCTTACTGCTCTCGCATTCATTCATAATTTCATTAACGACTATGCTTACGATTGCATTCTACATTAGAATGAATATCGAAAATAACTTATACGACCTTATTTTGTTTGTGCGTTTCCTTGTATGTAGATGTATCATCCCATTATCGTATTCAATGTTTTATGCGATAGTGGGTGATGTCAAATGATTGCATATATGATGGCTATGACATTACATATTAGTACTAATCAAAGCTATTACTTGCAATTGAGGTATTTTTGAGACTTATTTAATCCTGAGGTAGGACGGATCTACGTCATGAGACACAACCTCCCTTCTGTATAATGACCACTGAGGCTGTATGACTTATTTACTTTTATTATTTCATTTCTACATGTTTTATTGTGCCATGACCAAAATGAATATTATTAGCGTAAAGGAAAAATAATTTTTTTAAGTTATTCCGAATAGAACAGTTTATTACTTCTATAAATTATTTCAAATAAGCACAATTTTAATAATCTATTTCAAAACCAATCGGTCTCACCTTTTGAACAAACACACACATCTTGGACTTGTAATCCAGAATATATAGTTTTAAACGGTGATTTAATTTATAAAATATACGAAGGATGTGGTGATCAATAT
>JABUQX010025656.1:0-10000 GCA_015478945.1 Trachelipus rathkii
GTACAAATTTCATTAACCATAGTATATATATAGCATATACCCACACCACAAAAGAAGACCTATTAATATACCATCTAATTAAAACCCATCAACCTAATATGCACCCAACAAATTTCAACTCCCTCACTCCCAAGCTATCCCACACCTTAATTTATATATTCAAACGACAAACTTTCTCATTTCTCACTTGCACAGAGTCCTCAGAGGATAAATCCATATTAAAACACACCCCTACTCCCCTGTATCTGTACGTACCACGACTCGTAATTACTCAATCTACTTCTCTTCCACCACAACCACCTCATTTCTGCCGTCTCTCTCCATTCTCCGTCTTTGGAGTTACTACACCCAAACGATCAATAATCCATACTTCCATAGTGCTATGAATTTTCATTTATCTCCTTCTTCAGTAGCCGTCCAGAAGTTCGACGAACTGTGGCCACTCCTCTTGCTGTAGTTAATATACTCACTCGTGATTCTTAAAAGATATTCGCTCACAGTCACATATTTCTTTATATTATTCATCTATCATAGCTTTTCCTCTATACAAAAAAAAACACTATTATTTTTTCACTAATAGGCCTCCACCACCCAACAATAACCTAATCAGCCACTATTTATAGTAACTCATAGATCTACTTATACACCCACAAGCGCTATTCAAAGTGCGAGAAGATTTACAAAGAATAATTTACGTGCGCTCTAAAGAAAAGACTCCCTACAATGTGCAACAAAATGAACGTCTGAAATAATCGGGTCTAATAATTATATATCTCAGAAAATATTTCTAAAATAATGATTCAAAAATAAATATTTTAATATCCGCTAGAACTTTTAGTACTTCGAAAACATTCTGAAGCCAGTATCTCCGGAGATGGAAAAACTCAACTACTGAGAGTTAATTAACCACCACACAACTAAAATGTTGGAAACTGTAGGAATTTATTAATGGGAGACCGCATCAAGACTCTACTAGAGAAGAAGATATCGCTTTATCATAATAATCACGTTCCTAATAAATACTATACATCTGCAAATTCCTGGTCCTTCCTCTTACACAATCACAAAGAAGAAAAAATGTAAGACTCGTTAGTACTATAATACCTTTAAGCAGATAAATCGAAACTCTTAACCACACACTAATCTTACTTCCTATAAGACAATTACATAACACAGAAAATTATAGTCACATTAATTCATTAAACGACGGGCAATGTCGATATGATAGAGTGAAAAGTTTGTATGAGCTCATAACAAATAATATATAGAAGACATTTATTCATTTAAAGAGGCACTTTTAACTACTTTGTTTGATTTTCGACATGTTGCTAAATTTTTGTTTCTCTCTAGTATTTGGCTTCACTTTTTCTATTGACTTCCTCCCTTACTCACTGCAAATAAGGATGTCCCTGATTACGACATCGAAAGCTCCTATTTTAATCAAAGTTTATTAATATTTTTCTTGTGTGATTTTTAACTTACATTAATTCGTTTCCCCATGTAATCAAAGCTATAAGATAAATAAATGCAAAATAATTATTATGATTATTATTATTATTATTATTATTATTATTATTTTATTATTATTATTATTATTATTATTATTATTATTATTATTATTATTATTATTATTATGTATTATTAATAATGTAATTAGATTCTAACTTTTATTTGTTGTACGTAGGAATTTATTCTGGATAAATTGCTATATATATAGTATATAAATATATAAATATATATATATATAATAGTACTACCATATTACCATATTACCCCACCGCCAAAATGACATGGATCCTAGAAGATTAAACATACCACGTTTGATTGCCAATTAATTTCCCTAAATGAGGCAACACCACATTTCTCCACCCCCATTAGCTAATTAAGAGATAACAACAGATTCAATAACAGTATACAAACAATATATTCTTACACTACCTCCACTAATAACTATTGTGTCATCCCATAATTATTGACCTAGATAACGTTTCTCGCGATCGCAAGGTTCACATCAAAAGCGGAATAGGATTATAATGCGTATCCCGGTCCGATTTTTATAACATAACCTTGGTGCTAAAGGTTATATATATTCTAATAGTAGATATACAATATAGATATAAAAATCACATATTAAATAATTATTTATATGAGGATATAAAATTTATCACCACAAATGATGCGAATTTTTATATTGTAATATATATTTATTATCTTTAAATAAGTATATAATTAAAATCATATATATATACGTCACTCCTATAAATATTATTTATAAAATATTAAAGATACTATTTAAAAGCGTATACAAACACAAAACTATAATTACAAGCAGTATACATTTTTATGTTCCTAACTTCAATTTATTTATATATTTATTATATAATCACCATATGATATGTAATGCCTCAATTAACATTATAAACATCTCATAAAAACGCATCAACAATCACCAGATTTTCTCTACTCAACAAGCATACATGATTATCATATTGGGTTCATCGTCTACGAAATTATTATTGTAGCAAATATCCTTTATTATTATAATCTTACCTTCTGAGTAAATTATTAATATTTTAAGTTATATTCTACACACACTCTTATACGTCTAATATAGAGTATATAAGACCTAGAGGACGCCCCACATGCTATGCCTGATCATCTATTCACGACGCTACGTGACTCGCCATAATCTCTTTCCAATAATTTAAAATACCATTTGATACTATTTAATCCTCGTCAAATAAAAATTGAAATATAACCCTCGTAATATAGGATAGTTCATATTAAGAGACCTACACATCAACCAAACTTATCACAAACTATCGAAGTTAATTAACATTCAATTCTTCAATATATCGTTATTAATACCAGATCCTTATCGTTATATAGATATCCAAAGCTTCGTCACGAGGAAGCTTCTATGTTCGTACTTTGCTTTAACAATCTCAAACGCATTTTAATTTATACTCTGTCCAGCAGCATTTGGCACAGGTATATAAATATTTTGCTTATTATAATTAATAACCGTCATTCAATATACTCCCAGTCAGATACAATTAAGGTATGGTTACGAGGATATAAATCTGAGATTACTTACAGGGTATGGGAATACCTTTTAATTAGAGGTTACTACTCGTATACTGGCAGATATACTCAAACTTGCTAAGCTGTATCTTAGTATCGGAGATTTGTTTGTATATTTTTCTTTATTATTTTCATTGGGGTACGAACTGCCATTGTTTCAATCCTGTAGTATTATTGCCCTATGAAGTTAATTTCTGTTATGTCTAAGATTTCGAACCCATCCTTAATTAAGAGAATAATTTGAATTATACTCAGTACCCTACACTTCAAATCATAATATTTTAATATTAATATTACAAAATTATCTAAAATATATATTATATTGAATATATATTTTATATATTACTACACTTATCTCAAACTATTTACCCAAAAAGTTGCTATAACCTGGTAAGAATTAGTATAACTAATATGTAATCACCAAAGGCTATGACAAATTCTATCAACCTACAACCAAATAGTTCACATATATATGATAATATATCCCCATATACTTTATTCTTTAATGAATGCGATAAGTAAGTTTATAAAAGAGACAAATGTGAGAATTTTAAAGCGGATTACCACACTTCGCGTATATTAATATGGTTAAGTTGAAATTCCTTCATTGAATGAAATAAGCCATAAAAATCGTATTCTAGCTAAATATATATTTACAAAGTTAAACCATTTTTATTATTATTAAACACTCTAACTCCAGTAATAAAAACACATATTTTATATACTATATATAATATATAATCACACATAATATAAATTAATTCATAACATGAAATTAAATTAAAGAGCAACACAATAGTCATATGTAATACGGAACTTTTCATGGAAAACTTTATCCAAAACTGAATAATCTCCAGACAGTAAAACTGAACATACGTCACCATCCCTCTCTACTCACTATTACATATTTATATTTTATTAGATTATTTATTTTCTATGAGAATAATTCCTCCTATGATCATACGCACTGTCATTGCCCATAATAAATGAGAGTATATCTATATTCTGTATTATTATTATCATTTCCAAATTTTGGATTACTTAGGATTAAATCGATCGAATAATTATTTTCTATAAATATAGCGCCAGATATCATCTATTAGTAATATATATATACTATAATTTCTTTAATAACAACACGACAAATCGCAAGTAAGTTGAGATTGAATTATCAATTGAGCCTCACTAACTAAGTCTTATACGTGTGAGAATAAAATTACAAAATATTACCACATTCATATACATCTAACTTCACCCTTTACTTAAGAACATAGTTCCCTATATATTCATTAATATTATTCACTCACTGAACATAAACTAAGGTTAATTACACTACCATTATATTCTACCATCACCTATACGGTGAGACACATAGAGCTTAACTCGGTAGTAAGTAAGAGAGAATGGAATTGATAAATGATACATTCACTTAACAGAAACCAAATGACACGTATTCTGCTGAGTCAGTTCATAAGCAATACTTAATTCTCTTTCCCTTGCTCTTTGCGCTTTATTCATATTTGCTAAAGGAATATATTTTTTCTTTATCTACATACTACTACAATTATTTTAAATAGATTATTGATTATAATTATAGGTATTAGAAATTTAGTACAAAACATTCATATGAGTGTATATTTATTTCTTGGTGACTGTTGAGACATCTTCTCGCGTACCTATTTCATAGCGAGTTAATAGCACTATATTATCATAATAATTGCGATATAAATGGAAACTGTTTATTATTTCCTCACATGAATTGGCGCATGAATCACACAGAGCACTTGAGCAAAGTCAGAGCCGCCTATTACTTGTGTCCTTATTTTATACAGATCTTTTGGTTTGAGTTAGTTATAGTAGTTATATATGAGATGATACATTATACTATATATGAGTATTCCTATGTGCACTAGTTGATATCATTAAGATATGCAGAGATATATGTCAACCATATAATTGATTATCAATGTTCGAAATTCTATACTACTATATTATTGTGAGTTACAAAGCGGTTCTTTACACCTACTATATTGTTTAGCTTGTAAGAAATCTATCGCGCGTATGAATAAATGCAGATATAGTTACGTTTTATGAGACTAAGATAGTTCCTATTCTTATCTCTAGATATAACAAAAGTAATGAATCCCTTGGAGCTCAAACAGGTAGGATAATTAATCTATAACACACAAATAAAGATTACGTTAGAATACTATTTATGAATAATTCTGAGTTGAAACATTGAAGAGTTTCACAACCATCAAGCGTATGTTACCAAAAAAGAATTTAGCTAATAATCGAATTCTCTAAGTAATTGTAAGGCGTCTCTTCTTCTATTTTTATTTTAGGATTGTATCTATTCCTTAATATTGCTTAGTTACCCTTTTATACAACATCATCTACAATTAATCTATATCAAATACTTGAACATACTGTCAATATATTTCTTATCCTGTTTTTACAGGATTATAACAATAAAGATTTTTTTATAGCTTACAGCATATTAATTACAATGTTAAAATAGTAATAAATTTTGATATTTATTTGATATATTATAATAGCATGCACAATATTAATAGATTAGGCATTATTATATATCTATGAAGAATGACTCGATACATTATAGAATCATGTAAGATATGCATCTTAAGTAATAATAACTCGTAAGAAGACACTTGATGCCCTGCAAAGAAGCACACGCTCCAGAGAACAATATGAGATGGTGCAGACCAAATTTAATTAAATGTGCCTATAAGATTACTTTTGACAATAGTCCGTCACCTAAGTTAGATTTTTTTAGTCTCAAATGGTCATTAACATTTAGGTCAGATGGGATGCGATCTAGCTTTGTATGATCACTCGAAATTAAGATAAGAATTGTAATAGTCGTATTGTTTCCAATTCGAAGTTCCGTGTGCTTTCGGCTTCTTCATATTTGTTTATTTTAATAATGCAGCTTATTATTCATATCGTCTAGAGTCGTATCTTTATCTTGGTGAAGCTATTTCCATCTTGCATTGAGTATTGAACTTCACTCTATGAACTTGCATCTTTTGTATGAATTTCTCTATTCATGCTCAGCGTCTTTAAAATTTTTGTTGTGAGCATTCTTCACTACCTTTTCATACAGACTCCGCATGGTTCTATATAAGATTTGAGTTGCGTGTCACCGACTTCTACTATATTTATTATCCTTTCTAGTTACACAGAATTCTATCAGCAGCCCAACTTATCCACTGTGTTCTCTGTGAATATAGGCCATTTCACATATTTCTGTACATGTGATCAATTCTAATACAGAGTAATCTCTTCATTGAGAGAGAGTTCCGTCTAGCAAACGTCTATACTTCTAATACATATTAGGCTGTTACATATTATCTCGACCGATTACTTCTGCTCTAGGAATGTGAAATAAGATCACTCAATATATTTTATAATAGAGTCGACTATCTAAAGAGAACAGACCTCTGCGAATTACATATTTAGTGGTCAACTTGATAAAAAATATGATTTATTTTTCTAGCTAATGACTCACACGAGTTTGCATACTAAAGATACAACAAAATGTTTTTATATCTACTTGAAAACAGTCTCGTAACCATGGAAAAGTGATTCTTGTTGAAGGCCATTCCATTTGATAATTATCTTGTTAGGCTAATCTTTTCTTTAACGAGGAATCTTTTACTTTCTTTCAGGTCAACCAATGACAAAATACCGATAATTCAGGAACCATTGATCCGTTTTTTGAATTATCGTAGGGAAAATAGACTAGCGCTATACTTATATCAACATCCACTGATAATAACTCGATCTAGATATGAATGTGAGTGTCAGAGAAGACTCGCACATTCGAAATCACAAAACTCAAATGAGATGGTTCTGCTAGAAAAAGCTGTGCGATAAGTTTGTGCCAGAACTTAATCAAAGATATCATAGCTAAAGAGCAGTATTGAGATAGAATTCCAGAGAATATTAACCAGTCAGACCACACATGGACTAAAAGATATTCATACCAATCACAAGACAGTAAAATGAATATCGCCGCAAGATTCAGGAAATTGATTTTTTTGAATTTTGTAGGGAAAATAGGATTACATATATAAATATACATTTTACGAGAGATATTAAGATGGTCGACACTAAAATCATTAAACTTTTCCAACACAAGGCTAGTTAACCAATCGATTGATTATATTATTCAATGGGAACCAAATTCCTTGGTTGTGGTTTGACGAGTTTGAATACAATGAAAACTCTGGCAACACCCTAAATGAAAATGGTATAATAATTGATAATGTAAATCAAACAAGCTTGGTAAAAGGTGAGGCCTCACAGAGGCACCAAAGACCTGAAAATACGGCCTTCCTCAAAAATATTGTAACCCCCCGTTGTTGGGGAAGAGGAGAACTTAAATTGTATAAGTAGAGAGACTCATAGCATTAATTCAAAATTATATAAAATTATCGGTTATATCTAATAAAGAATACCTTTTAGATTCAGGGAGCCAGGTCAACGTTGTTCCTGCTGATAAGTATGAAAACAAGTGTGATTTAGGTTTTATAATTGCCGCAAACAGCACAAGAATTAAAGTTTGCTTAGAGTATTGGGCATAAATATAATGCATTTGTTTTTACGACTACATTACCAGCATGCAGTGTAGAAAAAAAAGAGTAAATAATTTCCTCTTAAGGCCGATAAAAATAGGAATATATATATATATATATATATATATATATATATATATATATATATTAACATATATATATATATATATATATATATTTATATAAAAAAAATAATAAAAATATATATATATATATATATATATATATATATATATATATATATATATATATATATATATATATATATATATATAATAATAATAACATATATATTTAAATAAATATATATATATATATATATATTTCTATATATAATATATATATATATATAGTAATAATAATAATAATATATATATATATATAATAACAAAATACTTATATATATGTATATATATATATATCTTCTATATATATATATAATATATATATGTATACCAACATATATGTATATATATATATATATATATATGTATAATATATATATATATATATATACACTGCCCTCTCTCATCTCTCAGAAGGTGGGCATAAGCGCAAATGAAAGCGCAATTTGCGCTTCAGGTAAAACATGTGCGCTTTTGCGTTTGCGCGAAATTTCTAAAAATGTGCGCTTTTGCATTTGTGTTCAACAACTTTTTTAAGAGCGCAAAAGCGCAAATTTGCGCTCTATCTAAATAATTTGCTTTTATATATATATATATATATATATATATATATATATATATATATATTCATTTATAAATATATATCTATATATATATATATTTAAATTTTAAACATATATATATATAAGTCTTTGTGGTTTTTTTATATTTATAACTTTATCATATATATATATATATATATATATATATATATATATATATATATATATATATATATATATATATATATATATATATATACACAATATATAATATATAAAAATATATATATATATATATATATATATATATATATATATATATATATATATATATATATATATATATATATATATATATATATATATATATATATATATATATATATATCAAAGGAAGGTTTTTCATTAAAGAGCTCTTAAATTAGCACTCAAACTCTATATATAAAAATTACAAGATTTTTAAAACCATTTAAAACTTTCTATGAAAAAGGAAAATTTAATTTTGGGGGATAAGTTAACGTTTCGAAACCTAATTTCCTGGTTTCCTCTTCAGAACTGAAAACTTTTTCTTTATTATTTTAACAAGGTAAAAACTAAAATACACGTGGGGAAAAAGGCAAAATGACGTCACACTTCCTTCTTCTTCTCATCCAATTTTTATTTCAAAAATAAATTTTTTCCCTTTTCTGCTATAAATCTTTTTGTGACAGGATCAAAGTTAAAAAAACCTTCTGACACATTAAAATTGTCTTCACTAGAAATGAAATAAGCTTCTATCATCTGATTCAAACCTTTTTCTTTTGATAAAAACACAAAAGCAGCCTCTTCCCAATTAATATCATGTTCTTTTTCGGAGAAATGTTTAAATAATGCATTACTTACATTGCCTCTTCTAACTTCTCCCCCATGTTGCTCTTTTCTAATTTTTAGAGTTTTAAGAGTTTCTCCATAATAGGAATCACTGCACACAAGACAGGGTATTTTATATACCCCTCCTGCCTTTTCACGTTTGGTAGTGTTATTATTAATCAAAAGTCGTGACACAGTTTCCGGGAAACTGAAAACCATATTAATATTAAATAGGTGATTAAACATAAATTTAAGCTCAAGAAGTTGTGGGGAAAAAGGTACAACTTTAGTATTTTCAAAATTAGCAGGGGAATTTTCTCTCAAACCAATAAAGTTTAGATAGGCATGCTTTTGCTTTTGTTTAATTAATAAATGGGGATAGGCCAGTTTTTCGAAAGTATGATAAATAAAATTAATTTCTTGTTGTAGGAATGTTGGATCGCAATAATGATATGCTCTGAGAAACATATTATACACAATATTCTTTTTAATATAAAGGGGATGGAAGGAAAAATAATGAAGAAGCTGGTTTGTATGGGTTGGCTTGCGATAAACTTTATAAGATAATTGGGTTCCTGTTTGTAATACTTTTAAATTCAAAAAAGGAATGTGACCATCTATTTGTCTTTCAAAAGTAAAAGAAATTGTAGGAGTTAAATCATTAATTTGAATGAGAAATTGTTCAACTGAAAAACAGGAAGGTACAACCGCAATAACGTCATCCACATACCTCTTCCATGTAAAAATTTGTGAATAAAGGGGAGCTCGCGGAAGGAGCCTTGTTTCAAAAAATTCCATA
>JABUQX010025656.1:15000-17500 GCA_015478945.1 Trachelipus rathkii
CTTACCAAAGCACAGGAATTGTGGAATGCCCAAAACAGGAAAACTACAACTGCTGCAAGAATTAAGAAGGAGTTGGGAACAAAGCTTAAAACACCAAGTGTTACTCGCTGGAACTCCCTATACGATTCTATAAAAGACCTGCTTAAGAACCTTGATGGTCGCATGACACAAATCAACAACATTTGTATGGAGCAAAAGCCTTGTCTTCCAATATTTAATAAAAGTGATAAGGAGGTAATTGCGGAGTACATCGAAATAATGACGCCTATTGCTGTTAGGCTTGATATGTTGCAGGAAGAGAAGAATGCGTACGCGGGAGTCCTATTGACTAATCTCTTCCTCCTCAAGGACAAGATCGGGGAAATGCAACGAGAGGTGGAAAAATTTAACTATGCCAAAAACTTAGTCAACTACTTGCTAAAGCAACCAAAGGCAAACAAAGGGAAATGAAGCAGTATCTTTGATGATTTTGATTTGCTTATGGCAACAGCCCTGCATCCTCACTTCAAACTCGGAGTGGTACGTAGGTTAAATGAGGGAAAGTACCAAGCTGCCAAGACCAGGATACTGGAGGAAATAAAGTGTAATATTGCATCGAATCTTACTCGTCCACATTAAGGCACTGAAGGTGATGGGACTGAGTCTGAAAGTGACCCATTTATGGTGAGTTATTTTTATAATTTGGAACAAACTTTAAGCATCTCTTGTATTATATATATATATATATATATATATATATATATATATATATATATATATATATATATATATATATATATATATATATATATATATATATATATATATATATATATATATATATATATATATATATACATGAGATGCTTAAAGTTTATATATAAAAATATATTTTTAATTTATATTTTTATATATATATATATATATATATATATATATATATATATATATATATATATATATATATATATATATATATATATATATGTATATATATATATATATATATATATATATATATATATATATATATATATATATATTTATATATTGATATTTTTCCTTATTCTTTTTTTTTTTATAACTTATATATATATATATATATATATTAAATTTATACATTACATTATATATATATATATATATATATATATATATATATATATATATATATATATATATATATATATATATATATATATATATATATATATATATATATATATATATATATAATATACTCACTATATATATATTTATATATATATATATATATATATATATATATATATATATATATATATATATATATATATATATATATATATATATATATATATATAATATATTCACAATACACTGACATAATGTTCAAATGAAACTTAAAAAAGATTTGAGTTCTTGATACCATTTCTAAATATTTCAGAAACTGAAGGGCCCATATATCCAGCAGACACCTCTGGAGGAGAAGTTGGGACAAATCTTGGATAGCTGGTCTGCAGTAAATGTTCACCACAGTACCCCTCTCACTAGGAACCTGTTTCCGTGTGAATACCAGGAGGTCTGAGTGGACTTGTTTATTAAGTATAATACCCCATTACCCAGCTCAGCGGCCGTGGAGAGGTTGTTTAGTCAAGGCTCTGAGATTCTAAGAGCAAAGAGGGCAGCCATGGCATTCAGCAATTTTGAAAAATTTATCTTTATGAAAGGGAATATGACCCTATTCAGAATGCAAGAGGAGAGCGAGGAGGAAGATCACAGATAATTGAATAAGATTAAAATCTTTCTCATTTTTTGTTATATATATTTGCATCTTTCAATTAAAATTTAAAAATAATTCATCTTTAAATACTTGCGCTTTATTTTTTATATTTTTTTTGCGCTCCTAAATTTTTGCTTTTAAAAAAAATTTGATTTGCGGACATGTGCGCTTTCCATACGGACTAGGTTTTTACAGAAAAATTGTGCGCATTTTGCGCTTGCAGTTAAGTTTTCCACTTTACTTTTTTGCAAGCTCCTAAGGTTTAAAAACTTACACCTCTGATATATATATATATATATATATATTATATATATATATATATATATATATATATATATTTATATATATATAACTAATATATATATATATATATATATATATATATACATATATATATATATATATATATATATATATTATATATATATATATATATATATATATATATATATATATATATATATATATATATATATATATATATATATATATATATATATATATATATATATATATATATATAATGTAACGCCAGAATGATAACTCACCTTTATATTGGATTGTAACCACTCAGGAACACATCTAGTTAATAACTGAGATCTGGATTTGAGTAATAAACTACTAGAACAAATAACACAAATCCAAATAGCAGATACCAAACAATTTATGCCACTCCGTATTAGTTCTAAATTGACAACAAAACAAAATGTGGTAAAAGACCCTTTAATATCAAGCATGAATGAAGTGTCAACTATTTCT
>JABUQX010025657.1:0-40542 GCA_015478945.1 Trachelipus rathkii
AACAAGACGATCATTGTTGATATTCTTGGATATTAAAAAATATAATCTGTTGTTTTGAATAGACTTAAGACCATAAAATATAGAGACAGTAAATAACCACAATGGCCATATGAGACTGTCCATTCAACCACTATTACCAAACATGCTCATACAAATCCAAAAGCACCCTAGGGCTTGTCATTGTTGCAACTACAAATCCACCAATTTGGCTTAGCCAACATGTATATAATAAATATTATACCGCATTACCATCACATGCAATTAATAAGTACTAATTGATGGTCACACATGCCATTAACTATCACAACTAAAAAATCGCCGCCAATTTGCGCTTCGTCAATATATATATATTCCCAACCCATCATGAAACAATTCTAACCTTTCCTTTAAATGTTGCAATCGTGATCACACTCACAACCTCTCTCTGGCAGACTATTCCAAAATTAAAACAATCCTCTACTTGAAATGCAGCTTTTTATATCCGAGTGGAATGTGCGTGATTCATCTTAATTTCTTATTATCGCCCCTGGTATGCCAATGTTCTACTATAAAAATTATTGGTCCTGATTATCAATAGATGTAAATATTTTGTAGAACTTGTATCATGTCCTCCTCTGAGCAAGTAGTCGTAGGCGACGGCCTTTCTACAGAAAACATATCCCAACTCCTTCAGCCTCTCTCTCATTATCTACCATTAAAGCAAATCATCTTGTTTGCTCTATTCATGCACTCTCTCTAGCATATTAAGTTCTTTCTAATAAGGGGCCAAAACTTGTGCCCAATACTTATTACGGCCTAACATAGCTATTAATGAGCAGTTCTTATTACTTCCTTGCTCTTGTAAACACATTGCGATTTATTATCCAGCTCTTATTACCTTTATTCCTTGCTTCCAAACAACGATTAGCTACTTCAAATATAATGCTTTAAATCACTCCTAAATCTTTTCCTGGTCACAACTCAGCCAAATCCCCCATTCATTATCGTAGTTAAAACTTTTATTGAGTAACCTAGTGAAGAATCTTACACTTTTTACTATTAAAATTCCATTTGCCATCATCTGCTCACCCAAAAAGTTTATCAAGATCATCTTGAATCTTTTATACATCATTCACTATTCCTAACTGAGGGGGCCACTTTAGTTCGTCTGCAAACTTTAGAAACCTTGCATTTAAGTCCCTGGTCTAAATCATTTATATCTATGAGGAACAATAGTTACCCCAGTCACTGAACCCTGTGGACATCCACCTGCATATTTCCCATGATGTTTTATTCCCATTTAGTTGTACATACTGTTTTCTATTTCGCAACCACTCTTTAATCCAAACCATGTACCACTCCACCTATACCAACATTGCACCTAGACTTCATCAGCCTAATTGGGAAACCTTTATTCAAAAGCTTTACCTAATCTAAATATATAGATATCAACTGATTCCTCGTCGATGCATTAGTAATGGTATCCAATAAATTCTGAAAAAGTTGTCTGACATGACACTACCCTTTCGAAACGTCGCTGGAGTCATACAATATCTTGTATCGCTTCTAAATATTTTCTCTATATGACCGCCTTACAGTAAACTTTTCCACACCTTACATACAAGAGATGTTAGCTAGCTGGTCTTATAATTCCCAAATCTCCTTAACTACCTTTCTAAATAAATTAGCGTCACAACCCCATATGCCATTTCCAGTCATCTGGTACCTCACCTAAATGCTTAAGGATCGCTAAAAATGCAATACAGTCTTGCATGCTGGCTACCACTACCTCTCTCCAGAATTCTACATAGTATACATCAGGCCTTGCAGCTTTACTTGGTCAATATGGTAAAAACGTTTTATATCTTTTACATCATATTCAAATTCTGTAAGTCTATTTGTTACATGAAAACAAGAACTATTAGTCTCCATACTATTATCTAATCTTTTCTCAGTAAACACTGAAGCAAATAATAGCATTGAAAATGTTGACCATTTCCTTATCTGACCTCACTAAATTTTCATCAATTTTAATTAGACCAATTGTCATAATCTTACTTTTTAAATTATAAATAGCTTAAAAAACTTTCTTCAGATTCTTAGACTTTATTTCCTTTGCTAATTTTAATTTTCTCCTCTCTCTTTTGCCTTTCTTATTGATTGTTAAGTTCAATTCTATTTTTCTAATAATTTTCTAAATCATCCTCGCTATTACTAACCTTTTGAATATTTTCTAAAACATCACGCTTCATTTAATTTTCTCTTATCCTCTCTATTGTCCAACCAATACAGTGTTCTCTTGCACTAGATGGTTTATCTTTTAAAACACACACATACTACTTGAATATTCGCTTAAAATTTGCTTCAAATGTCCCCACCATGATAAAGTACAGTCTTTGTGTCTTTAAACTCTTTATCCCAGTTAGTTGTACTAGCATGTCTCGAATTGGTAAAAATCGTCATTTCCGGAATCTAAGTGATCTTTTCCCTTATTACTTGCAAATTTGGGCCCAGTATTACATTCATTAGTAAAATCTAATTAATTTGGCACTATGGGGTGAGTCCTAAATTTCTTCCTCAACCTCTAACTTTCATCCAACCATACTTCATCGTAGTTAGAGTATACAGTCAGTAGTGCACTTCGTATCTTTGGTGGGTTTCTTGGACCATCTGGGTCAAAAAGTTTAGTATACAATTTATGAATGCAGAACTACTATGGTCCATATTAGACAAGGAATCCCAATTGAATGCCCGGAAAATTAAAATCACCCATTATGACTATACCTTTTTCTGTACTGTGGCAATCTGGGTCTCTATTTTCTTCAATTCTGCGTCTAATTCTTGACTCTTGCCAGGAGGTCTATAAAATGCCCTATTCTATATGATTTATTGTATATATAAGGATATCAACCCACACTGATTCAATATCAGATTCAATTTTTTAAAGTCGATCCATTAATACAATTGAATTATTGCGTTAAATCGATAAAGCCGCCACAACCACGCACCCTTCTTCCTCTACGCGCTGGTCAGACAATTAAAGTGCCAGATATCCGTCTATTTTCATATTCCTGAAAGGAATACTTCCAACCCTTGACATTACAAGGATTGTAGCCTTTCAGAAATCTATGAACCTTCTCAGGATAATTCCTAACCTTTACATTTAAAGATCAACATTCCAGGTACCTTCCCTAGATCGAGTGTAAATGTATTTCCAGTTATAAGTCACCCATGGGTTACTCAGTTTGAGATGCTATAACTTGTTTGGTCATATGGTCTGTGGTCGTTGTACCTGCAGAGTTCAGTTCGTTGTGCTAATTTGTGAGTAGGCTTTCCATAAAATCTTCCTGATTGTATCTAAATTCCTCGAAATGTTATTATCTGTGCTCTGTGACCATTTCGCTGATCTAATAAAAACTGCCTGTGTCTACTCAAGGTCTGCCTCAATTTGACGAAGATTTTTCTCGCTAGGGATGTTGGGGGCCACAGTCCGACTGACCGCCCAGGTTTGCAGAAGATTGAAATCTAGTTAGAAAGTCTGTCCCATTGCTCATCAGAACCTGCCACATTCATCAAGCTCGCTTTCCTAATGGCTATACAGCGGCGTCTCTTGCCTTACTTTTATCCATTAATCTCTGCTGCTTATACTGGAAGAGATGACTGATGTGGAGGAGGATAATGGGTGGGATGAGATCCCTTAGTGGGGACTGGTGGATATTTTCCTTCTAAGCATCAGCCTATTCTTAGAAATCAATTTCTGATCAGGTAACTGGATGCCCTGTCTCTCACCCTACCAATGATTTCAACCTCTTTTGAAAGTGAGTTCTTTATTCCGGAAGTGTAGGCAGTCATGAAGAAAAACCGAACCAAATTTGTTCCTGCCCCCCCTCCTATTTTTTGAAACCTCTTCAGTGATGAAAAACTCTTGACTCATGGGTTTTTGGTCTACTCTTTTCAGTAACATGTGTTCCTGTACATTTCCATAATTTTTCCTGTCATGTTCTCCTACTTTCATCATCTTTCAACATATTTGAGATCTTCCACTTCATTACTTTTCATTTATGCCAGAGTAATTTGTATTATGATGCTCATCCTTATTAAAGAATGACTCCGAGGTTAATATTAAATCCTTATGATCAATTCCATTTAACCAGTTTTGTTTTTACTTTCTCTTTTTCTTTGAACCCTCCTACTTTTCTAATCGAAAAATAAAAGATTAATTCCCTCTTCAGTCATCAATTCCTCTTAAACGTATGTTTCAGTCACAAATTAATCCCCTTTCAATTACTTCTGCACTTTCTGAAGGGTAAATTGAAGTTACTTGCCGATACAGGATATCTCCCATTGTTTATGCGTGACTATTATGACTTATTTTAACAACCTATTTCTGAATTTGTGTCAGGCTGATATTGAATATACAGTTATATTATTATATATATATATATATATATATATATATATATATATATATAATAATAATAATATATATATATATATATAATAGATATATATATATTAATATATTATAATATATATATATATATCTTATGGTATATTTATAGCTATATATTAGTATATATATATTATTAATTATAGATATTATATATATATATATATATATATAATAACTATATATATATATATATATAATATATATATATTATATATAAATATAATATATATATATATATATATATATATATATATATATCGTTATTATATATAATATATAATATATAGATATATATATATATATATATTTATATATATATATAGTTATTATTATTAATATATTATATGAGATTATGATATTTTATATTTAGTGGGATTACCTTTTGGTAACCTTTTTAGTTCTGCGGAACCTTTGATTTTTAGAAGTTTCCCGTTCGCGCCGGGCGTAGAATAACTTGGTTCCCGGCCGGTACTAACTGGAACTTCCTGCTTTTCAATATGTCTTTATTTAAAAAATAATCAGGTATGATTATGCATAAAAATTAATATAGAAAACTTGGATATAGCTAGTGAATCAATTTCATGAACTAATACCCTTCGACTCTATAGTTGTCGAAAACTTTAAAATATGAAACACAATATTTCAGCACCCGAGCCGGTAGCTTAAATACCTGGAACGTGGTTGGGGATTTTTTGATTTTTTTGAAGATTTTTTGATTTTTTTTTTAAATTTTTTCAGACTCAAATGCTTTTTTAATTATTATTTTATAAAAGTAGTAAATAATCCTAATGATTATACTTACCTAATTAAAAATAAGTTTGGTAAATATAATTTATTAGTTTAATTAAGTTATATTGAATTAATATTATATACTGTCATAATATCTGAGTATCCTCATATGTTTATTTTTCTTTATAAACAATCTCAATCTATATTGATGAATAGTATATATATTAATATATATTATATTATATATATATATATTATATTTAATGATATAATTATATATATTATATATATAATATATATATATGATAATATATAATAAATATATATATTATAATATATATATAATATAATATTATATAATATATATACTATAAGATTAAATACTTCACTTAATTAGGTGATACTAGGATTATTATAATTTAGTAAAAAAGAATTTGCCCTAAAAACTTACAGAAAAGATAAAAAAAAGTCTTCGCTTTTTTATATTAAAACAAATTGAGCGCAAAAAAAATCAGTTGATTTTAAATCAATTGATTTCTTTTGTGCCAACCCTCTCTAGAATCTTAGAGCCTGGGATATAATAAATATTTGTACAGGGTTCTATATATTATATTATTATTATAATTCATTATATTATTATGTATATTAATTATTATTTATATTGTTATTTAAAATTTATATCACTCTTAATTTAATGTGAGATTTGCAAGCCTTTCCAATTTCCTAAAGGTATCAACCCCTACATGATTGATTTTTTTAAGGACTATTCTAGAGTAAAAAAGAGCAACTGCTTTCTGAACTTTTAATCACTTTAAAGTTAATTTCCTTCTTAATAATAATAATAATCACTAATAATAATAATAAATAATAATAATAATAATAATAATAATAATAATAATAATAATAATAATAATATAATAACATATAATAAATAGAACAGATCAACTGCTTTCTGAACTTTTTATCTAATATTTCGCCCTGGCCACTTCATGCATCATCAGAGACGAGTTCTATTGACTAATTTAACAAATGATGACACAAAATATCTTAGAACTTAAATATAAATGTGAAGTAACAAAGTAAAGATTGAAACTACAATTAATGGTAGATGTCTTCTGAATGATTCTTCCACCCAGTATTGAAAAATAAAAAGATTATCCTCAATTCTAGCACCTTCTGTGAACCCTGATTGATTTTCTTTTATCTCATCACATATTTTAATGTGTTCTTCAATTTCATTTTTTATTATAGTCATAAATTGTTGGTAAGATATATCGGTTGGATTTCTTTTTTTCTCTATTATACTTATTATTATTCTATTATTATCTATGATATTATTATATTATTATATTAATTATTATTATTATTATTATTATAAAAGAAATTAACTTAAAGTAGAAACTAGCTCGACAAACAAATATTAACCAACTGTTACAGCAAAAATTCAAAAAAACGATTTTGAAACAAGATTCCATAATTTCTTCTTACTTAAAAATGAATTTATTTTCGATATATTGAAATCTTGTGGTGAGGGACAATATAAGTGCTCTCCATCGTTGTGGACGTTAAAGCGTGATCCTTATCCTCAAACACGTCACCCGCTTCTGAAAAAAAAATTTCTTAAAAAAAAGCTTTTCTGAAAAAAAGCTTTTAAACTTTGAAGACCCGTAGAACTTTATATAGTATATATTCCTATTTTACTTAATAAATTTATTGATCCGCTTATCCAAATTTGTGTTGGCTTAGGCTACGTACACATGATGGTGTTGCAACGTGCGCTAAGCAACGCACGTTCCAACGCGCGCTGTCTATCACGGCATACTATATGATGACCACAGACGCCGTACACATGCAGCGCGCGCTCTTGTCTTCAATGCACGTCCTAGAAAGTTGCCTTCTAGGAAGCGCGCGCTACAGGGGCTCGAGTTCTTTTATTTTGGAATTTGACTGTACACATGTTTGTCAGTATATCACGCGTTACTTTGCAGTGAACTACTTTGAGCTTTTTTGATCATGGATGTAAGTTTGTTTGATACTGAGCACTTTATTGAAGAAGTTAAAAGTCGCCGTGCTATATGGGACATGGAAAGTGCAGAGTGCAAGAACAGAGTGTTAAAAGAACCATCTTGGCAGCAATTGGTAGAAATATTTTTTGGAGAAGATTCTACAAGGGATGCAATCGACATCCTAAAGTAATTAAAAAATTTGACCTTATGTATTTTAAGATTTGGGTACAGAGTTACAAAACAACCGTGAGTCAACCTGTTATGTAAAATCTGATGTACCCAGTAATGTCTTTGCCTTCGTCTTCGTTTCCTGTACCTACGGTACAACATCCAAAGACATGATGCATCTTCAACTTCCATGGTTATACTGGAGATCAATGCGGCGTCAACGGCATGTGTACCCGCTTGGGTTTTCGTAGTGCACGTTATTACACGCGTTACAATGCCATCATGTGTACGTAGCCTTATAGAACTAAGAGCTCACAGTATGGATATAACAAGATGCCAGATACTTCTAGAGAGACCACTTGTTAATCAGACAATTTTTTAAGGTAGAATATGTAAGCGTGTAAGCGAAGTCGAAAGTTCGGTTCCGGCCGGAACTTTTTCAAGTTCCCGAAAAGTCGGTCTGCCAGAACCAAAATTCTGGTTCCGCGTACAGTCCCTAATATATAAATATTATATATATATATAAATATATATTATATATAATAATACTATATATATATATATTAGAGTATATATATATATATTATATATATTATATATTATATAATATAGTATATATATATTATGTATCTATATATAAGATCCCACAATATAAATACTATATTATACTATATAATATAATATATATAATAATATAATATATATTATATATATAATATAATATATATATATATATATATATATATGATATATAATAATATATATATGTATATAGTAATATATTTATATATAAATAATAAATATATATATATAGTATATAATATTATATAATCTTTTATAGTAATAATAATATATATATATTAAATATATATATATATATATACTATATATATATCATTATATATATATAATATATATAATATATATAATATAATATATATTATATATATATATATATATATTATTAATATATACATGAGCTGGGCGTTGCGACCACTGAGTGGCGCTATGCACCTATGGCGCCTAGTAATTTTAAAGGCCGCATAGCGCAACAATTTTTTAAAAAGGCGACTAACAAAGGCGCACAGCCACTCTACTGCGCCTAAGCCGCGCCTATGAACGGAACAACAGCCAATTCTTTTACCCTAAAAGTTAGACTTAGTACACGTGGCAGACTTGTAATCATCTAAAAACCAGTCGTAATAACTTATAACCGTATATATATATATATCTATAATTATATAATATATAATATATATATATATAATATATATATATTATTAATACTATATAATATATAAATATATACTATATTATATTATATATACTTATAATATATAATATATATATATAGTATATATATAAATTATATAATATATTATATATCTAATATATATATATATATTATATTAACTATCAAGTTAGGAGGTTACTACAAATAAATTGGCAACTTTGGCTCTGAAAATGTTTTCAATTCTTCACCGCTCGTGCTACCTGCCTGGGAAAACATGGACCATAAATAAACATGAGGAAGGAAGAGGACGTGTAGATATTAGTTTACTGTGTTTTAATTACAAATATTAATAAATGTGTTCTTCTTGCCCCTTAAAAGCATGCTTTTATTAACGCACTAAAGTTTACTTTGCGAAAAAAAAAATTAGCAAACAGCCACCGCCGTGCGAAAAGTTCAGCGCCAAAGGCGATTAGGCGAACATAGGCGCTGATTGACAAAAATGCGCTAGGCTGCCTAGGTCCACTGCGGCATAGTCGCATAGGCGCAGGCGCACTCAAAAAAAATATATGTCTTGCCCAGCTCAATATATATAGTATTATATATATATATAAATATATATATTATATATATATATTATATAAATAATTATATATATATATATATAATATATATATATATTAAATATATATATATATCCGGTATAATAATATATAATATATATATCTTAATTATATTATTATATAAATTATATAATATATATAAATATATAATATCATATATATATGATATATATATATATATATATATATATATAGATATATATATATATATATATATATATACTATTATATATATATTATATATATATATTATATTATATATATATTATAATATAATATATATAGGGACAGTTAAATTAATAATGTTAATTAGCCTAACATCTCATTATTACTATACAATTTTAAAAATATTATTTACGAAGGTGACTGAGCTTCAAAATCAGTAGAATTGAACGAAAATGGTGGATTTAGAGAAATTTGATAGGTTTATAAAATTAAAAATAACAATTGTTAAGAGAAATAAATTAATTGTAAAAAGAAAAATTTTTATAAATGTGTTTATGAATTAAACGTAATAAATGTTAAGATTTTAAAAACTAATAATTTTTTTCTCAAGCAAGTTCAAAAAAAACTTTTTTTATCTTAATTCATGGCTTAGTAAAAAAACAACTTTGTTTTTATTATGGATATAAAAACGAAACTGAAATTAAGAATGAACCTTTCGAAAGTATTGAAGAAGAAAGAAAAAGTAGTCATTATATAGAACACGTTTCACAATCAGAAGAAACTCAGGTATGAAAAATTATTATTATAACTTTCAATTTTCTGAAAAACTTAAGAATTTTATTCACCACTAAACTTAAAATATAAGATACATAAGATTCAATTCAAGTTTTTTTTTCTTTTTATCCAAAATTGGAGAAATTACATATTAATTCATTTAAACATATGCTTATCACATAGTTTTTATAATTAATAGCTAATATTTGCAATTTTACACTATATCCAGAAATATTTAATATTAAACAGAAGTATTTCCCTAGTACTGAATGGGTCTCTAATGCTAAACGCGGTTTGTGTCCTTTGGCCCCAAATAAAGACCTGCTTTCTGATATTTCTAATTGTGGTACAGGAAACAGTTTTTTTATAATGCCTCTTTCTTTCTGATAGCAATATTAGATTTGTTATTATCAAAGTACCTATACCACAATTGATACAATAGTAGTATACAAATCTAATAATAAAATGACAATCAACCAATAATGAGTAGGAACATATAACATTGCATTATGGATGATCATTTCAAAATAATAACTAGAAGTATTCAGTAGACACAGATTCAATGATTATTTACACTAATTTGAGGTAACTACACAATCTACAAAATTATAAAATAATAATAATAAATAATATAATAAAATAATAATAATAATAATAATAATAGCAATATTCAAACGTGGTTAAGTAATAATAATAATAAATAATAATAATAAAATAATAATAATAATATATAATAATAATGAATAATATAATAAACCACAATTAACATTTTAACCATAATTGTTAACTTCCCAATATATTAAAATTACAATTTTAATATGATTGCAATAATACTAATGCTAATACTAATTCTAATAATAATAATAATCTCTCTAATAGGGTTGATTCATAGGTTTAAAAACACTCTCCTCTTGAAAGTGAAATTGATTATTTCTGTGGATATGAAGCGATAACATGTAAATTAATTTCTTACGACCTATTTCCAAAAAATTTTCAAGAAAATTTGATAAAACATATTTTTGTATAGATAAAGCAGTTAAAATCATCGCATTATTATATTGCATTAGTATTACTTATTATATTATATATATATTCATTATTATTATTATTATTATTATTATTATTATTATTATTATTATTATTATTATTATTATCTTCTCAACCTTTGCCAAATAATTTTAACAGGAGAGAAATTGTTACTTATCCAACAATGTCAAAAATGAGATTGAGTTAAAAGACGAACCTTTGGATACTGAGGAGAAAGATTCAGCGAATTGCCACATTGATATAAAGTGCGAGACTTTGAATATTGAAGAAGATGCAGCAAATGACCAAATTTTTGGGAAAAGTTTTAGATTAAATGAAAATCGGGTAAGAATAATACATTTAAAGGTTCTTAAATGTTTTATGGCTTATTTTTATGATTTAAAAAAAAAAAAAAAAAAAATTCCCAAATGCATACGAATATTCATTTACTACTTAGTGGTAGTTAAAATTATTTTCATATTCCTCTGATCATTCTTTGTACTTTATTTATAATTGAGACATAGAAAACATGGTTGTTTTTGATGACTTAAAACCTACCTAATCTTCCAAACAGTATTTAAAACATAATCATCGAAAACACACAACTCAAATGTCCACTATTAGCATTTAAAACATAAATGCTGGTTTATCTCTTATATCAAAAATTGTTTTTTTTTATCCAAATAAACTTTTAAGAGGTAACCACTTTGGTATGATCTGCAAACTTAGAAACCTTACATTTAAGTCCCTGGTCTATATCATTTATATACCGGTATATATATGAGGAACAATAAGCCATCCCATCACTGATCCTGTGACATCCACCTTCACTATTCCATGAACTTTTCCATTGTAGTAGCTTGCACACTAATCTTTTATCACACCAACTCTTAATCCACCATGTACCACTCCACTTATGCCACATTGCAATAACTTTTGTAATCAAGGGCTTTGCTGAAAGCTAAATATATAATAACAATTGGACCTCTTCAATCAATGCAGTTAATAATGTATTCCATAAATTCTAAGGATTGTCCAAAATGATCTACCTTTTCTAAAATCATGCTTGGAGTCATACAATATCTTGTTTCTTTCCAAATAGTTTCCTATGTACCTTCGCAATGTTTAAACCGAGGGCTAACGGCCTACTAATTCCAAATCTTCTTACACCTTCTTTATAAAATTAGCCAAACAATAACTGTTTTCCAGTCCTCTGGTACCTTGCCAAATTTACCAAATGTTATAAATTAATACAGTGCCTTTGCAATGCTCGCTACTACCCTCCTTCAAATCTACCATTATATCATGCTGGACCTGAAGCTTATTTGGGTCAATTAATGGTCCTATGTAAGTAAATATGTAAATATTTACCTCAAATTCCAATTCCGCAGTCTATTTATTACTGTCATACCAGAACTCTTTTAGGCTCCAAACTATTATCTATATCGTTCCTCATTAACCATTGATACAAAATAAAGCCTTGAAACATGTTAACCAATTTCCTTATCTTAACTGCACTAAATTTTCATCAATTTTAAATTGCTAATTTGTATTATTCTACTTTTAAATTTATTAAAGAGCTTAAAAAAAACACTCTCAGTTTCCATACTATCCTTGCAAATTAATTCTGCCTTTATTATTTGACCGATGTTAAGTTCATTTCTATTTTCCTATAATTTTCTAATATTTATACCTCCCTATTACCACTCTTGAATATTTTATAAACTCTATGCTTTCATTCGATTTTCTCTCTATCCTCTGATTCCAACCGAAATAGGTTTTCTCTCTACCACCCTAATGGTCCTTCTTTAAAAACAGTATCAGCCGAATATTCTATTCACAAATTTGCTTTAATTATTCTGTGATTAAACAATTTTAGTCTTTAAACTCCTTATCCTAGCATGTCTCCTCCGAAATTTGTAAAGTCACCTATTTCGATAACGTAGAGCATTCCATTTCTTTCTAGAATATCACATTCATTTGAAATCTAAATTATATTATGCGTCACTAATTCCCTAAATTTCCTCACTCTAACCTCATTAAACTTATACTTTTATCATTTAGTTAATACATGCGCGTGTTTTGATAGGTCATGGACCACTCTGGCTCAAAAAAAATTGTCTAGTATAACATTAATAATACAGAACTTCTATGATCTTCATTAGACAAGAATCCCACTGAATGCCAGGAAATATTCAACCCGTCCCCAATTATGACTTATATCTTTTTTCTTATTCGGCAATTCTCGTCTCGATTCTTTACACGCAATTTCGTCACATCTACTCTTGACACTTGTCAGGAGGTCCTATCAAAATTCCCCTACTTGTATGATTTATTAGGCATAAGTGAGTCTACCCACCAGATTCAATTCATGAATTAGTTTAACGTCCGTCCCATTAGCAACAGATTGAATATTGCCATTTAATATAAAGCACTCAACAACCACTTCCCTCTTCCTTCCACTGTAAAATTAAATAAGTCTGCTCATTCAATTCTAAAAGGACTCCTAAAATGCCTTCATTAAAGCCGTCGAAATTCATAATGCAAATAATATTAGATTCTCCTTTATTGACTATAAACTAATCGCCATTTTTTTTTATTTCTAAGTCTATGAGCATTTGTGTAGAACTTGATATTCAAAATGCTGTTACTTGTATTGCTTTCATCTTTATTTAAGCATAGTTAACAACAAATTTTTATTTATTAAAATCACCAACATGCCTATGCAAAACCCACACACACAGACTTTCCAATAACTTACATATCATATCACCACGATCTACTAACCAAAGAAAAAAAAACTATAGCTAAAGTGAATGCTAATCATGCTGACCACACACAGGCTTTATTAAGTTGTTTTATTATTATTATTATAATTATTATTATTATTATTATTTATTATTATTATATATTTACTTATATTTATATTATTATTATTATATTATAAGATAAATCTGTCGATTTAATAAGTCTGTATATTAGTTTCCTAGTCATTGAGGAGTTAATTGAAAATGTTTTCGGAGGTCAATTTCGAATCGGATGAAGATGCAAGATCCTGTGTCAACCTGTACGTCAAAGCTTCCCTTTGGTGCTCCTAATAAGATGAGGTAAGTGAAGGAAAATAAAGGTATCTGTTGTGTCTAATTTTTAAATACTTGTATAATTTATAGTGGAATGGCGGATGGTCCTCTGGCTGCTTGTATGCACTGATAGACGATTGTAGTTAAAATACTTATTCTACCAACATCAGCCAAATCCAAAGTTTCTTCTTGACTTTCTTGTGAATAGAAAAGTTCAAAAAAATACTTCTTTCTTATAGAAAAATCAATTCTTCGTAATCTGTCGGTGCCATCTGTTCTTTTCAAGTTTTATTTGAAAGACCACAAAAGGGTTCTGAACCCAGCAGCGTAGTCTCATCCCCTTTCTATATATATCAAGAGTATATCATTTTAAACAAAAAGTATTTCATTTCGATAAAAAAAATAGCATCATAATATCTTTGAAGTCGTTCCATGAGATCCGCACTTTAAATTTTTTGTCGAAAATATAGAGAAGTCGGCTCATGAAGGCGTCGAGAGCGGAGCATCCCCAAGGAAGGTGCTCCCATGTTCGTGGAAATGTGACATCTGGCAGGTGGGGGTGGGTAAATTGTCTAATTTGAACATATTTATTTGTAATAGTTTTCGTATTTTAGCATAATTGTGAGAAGCGTCTCAATTTTGCTTTTCTGGACAGTGTTTCTCTATAGGGAAATTTTTTGGGAGGGGGAGTTTATAAATTGTTATTGTTGCGGTTTTGTAGTACGTTTGTTGTTGTGTATGATGTGAGTGAGCCAATGACTTTGGGTAGGAGGTAGGAGGGGAATAATTTGTCCGATGTCAATTTAACGAATTTGGCTGGTGAGGAGGGTGGGGATTTAGTCGTGTCGGGAGTAGTTGGAAGAATATTTGGTGACATGGTTGGGTTGGATTTAGGGTTTTCTGGGTAAAATGTGGGTTCCCACCATTCTCCCAGGTGGTTGTGGAGATCGAAGGATGCTAAGTCTCATCATTGTACATGTGGATGGGGTAGTTTTGGTCGCATCCGGTGATAATCTTAAGGCCAAGGTTTTGTGTGATCTGTAGATTTTTTTAGTAGATTTGACAGTGCTGGGAACTCAATACGGGGGAGCCATAGCTTATGTTTTTTCTGAGGGTTGTCTATAGTGGTGGTGAGGTTGTGTTCTCTGTAACTGAAGTTGTGTTTGGGTAAGGTTTTGGAGGGTTTAGTTTTCGGTGATTGATTTGAGGTGACTTTGGTCGTGTGGGGAAGAATGTCAATTGTGTGTGTCTGAAGGTAAGTCCGAAATTTTTGGGTTTTGTTTAGGGGTTTTAGTATATTGTTTTCAGTTTTACTATTGGACTGAAGTGAAGATCTGGTGGCCCGGTCAGTGGTTAGGGTTGGGTGATGGAGGATTTTGAGGGGGAGGCAGTCATTCTATTTGTTGAGTAACTAAGTTTCTAATTGTTGTAGTAGTATTCTTGGGTGGAATGAGTGCTATATTTACTTCTGGACGTGTCGGGAAATAGGCTGAATCATACTGCTATGTTGAAAGTTTGTGATGGTGGGTAGGGGAGGGCAGGTCTGGCTGTGAAAAGATTGAAGAGAAATGAGAAAGAATGGCGCCCGTGCGGAGCCCATTTTGTAATTTAATGATGGAGGATTGTTTGTGGAAACTTTGGCCAAACTGTTAATGAGAAATTAGAAAGCCATTTTTTTGTCATTATTTTCTAGGGAGCATTGAAGGATTTTTTGAATAAGATGTATGTGGGAACAGTGTCAAAGGCTTTTTGTTGATGTCGTTGCTGTGAGAATGGATCTATGGGAATGGGATTGGTTGAAGCCATTGATTGTATGTTGTGTGAGGGAGCGTAAGGCTGTAGTTGTGGAGTGGTTTCTTTTAAAGCCATGTTGGAATCGGAGGGTGATGAATAGGGGGAGATTTTTTTTTAATACTTAAATTTCTCCAGCAGTTTCTGATGGAGGAGAGGAGAGAAATTGGGCGTTAAGAGGAGGGGGAGTTGGGTTTTTTTGGTTTGAGTTTTGGGAATATGAATGCTGTTCAGATTGAGGTATTAAGTTGAGTTGCCAGGATTTTTTGAAGATTTCTGTGATAAGGCAAAGTGCTTTTTTCACCGAGGTGTTTTAAATGTAGGTTTGAGATTGAGTTCGGTCTGTACGGTGAGTTTTTTGAAGGGTTTGAATAGTTTTCTGCTTAATCATTTCTGTTTGTAAAGGGGTGGGGTGTGGTCTTGGGAGTTTTCTGAGTTGTTTTTTTGTTTTTCCGTTCTTATGGTGTTGTTGCGGATAATTAGCTAATTTTTTGCTTAGCGGTTCTATTGTTGTCTTAGAAGAAGAGAGGGAGTTATCACGGTAGGGAGGGAATTTGTGGAGAGAGCGGGTTGTTCGGGAGTTATTTAGTTTTTTGATTGATGACTTGCCAGGTTTTTCTTATCATCTAAGAGTGAGATGTTGGATGTAACGTATTTTCTGAACAAACTTATTGGTTGTGCTGGTGCGTTATGAGTTGTATTTGGGTATTGAGGTTCGATATTTGTTAGTGGTGTGGGGTATATTGGGTCTTAATTTTCGGAGAGAGTTCTTGTTAATGAGTTGCGCTGATTTCAGGGAGAGTTTGGGTTATAGATCTTTCTGTGGCCTTTGGTATGGTTAATGGGTTAGCTGATTTGTGGGATAGTATTTAATTGTATATATGGGATGGTGTAGGACTGTTGATTTTGATTGTGTGGGGTTATATGATGGTTCGATGTGATCAGTGAAGTTCTGCCGATGTACCTTTTTTATTGATGACGTTGTGATCTTTTGGGGGTTTTGAGGGAGAGGTTAGGGAAGATAAGAATGGGGAGGTGGGTCTGAGTGTAGGTCAGTAGTTTTGTCCCAGGTAAGTCGGTGATGTAAGGAGGAGGAACAGAATGTGACGTCAGGAGAGGTAGGGGACTGGTTTGCTTGGGGAGGGATTCGGGTGGGGAGGTTGTTTGGACATTGAGGATATTAAGGGATCTAATTCGTTAAGGATATGGGTTGCCGCGGGGGTCAAAGGGATCTTTATACCAGGCGAGTGGTGAGGCGTTAAAAATCGCCTCCCGAGAATAAGGTTAGGCAAATGTGATAATATGATAGGGGGTGTAAAGGCTTGTTTGGGGGGGATTTGGGTTGGTGGGGTGACGAATATAGAGATTGAAGATGTATAAGTGTTCCCTGTTCAGGATGAGGAAGCAGGATTGGGATTTTATTAATGTTCGGAAATAGGGTGGAAGGTGGTAGGGGTGTGTTGTGGTAGGGAGTGCATTACCGAATCAATGTTAATGAGGGAGGTTGAGAGGGCGAGAAAATGGAGTCGTAACCATCAGAACAGGGGGAGAGGGATGTTTGAGAGTAGGAGGCTTCTTGTAGATAGCTATAATGAATGTTGTTTTTTTGAGGTAATCTGATTGACGTTCCTAATGGATTGTATTTGTTAAGCCATTAATTTAATTGTAGGTACATTGATGTGATTGGGTATTTTAGTTTGGAGGAGGGTTTTTGAAATTAGAGGGGGGGGTTACAAATATCACAGGTGTAGCCTGTGTATTTCTGGGAGGGTTTCGAATGGGACAAGTCAGGTGTAACCCCATTTGCTGGCAATTCTTCGCATGGCAAACTGTTAGACCACACGTTTTGTGGCATAACAATGAAAAAGAAAAGGGCAAATTATATCTAAGGGGGTCCCGGATTTCTCCTCGACATCTCCCGCCCGAAGGAGGAGTAGTCAATTTATTAAGAAAAGAAGAGAGGGCTCTTTACGTTAAGAAATAGGATATGATAAGTACGTCGAATGTGAAAGCATAGTAAAAAAAAATAAAAAATACGATCATTAGCTCCGGCGTCAGCTTGGCTCCCATCGGCAATGACCCTCCTGGGTGGAGGGGGGGGAAATTGATTGATCTTGCTGCCTCCCCCGGGGCAGAAGTTTCATCCTCTTGGAGGAGTCCTACTCCGGGACGAGACATCCGGTTACACCGCACATTCCCCAAAAAACGCAAGTATACAAATAAATGGCATACAAGCAAATCAAAATTTATATATATATATTATATATATATATATAGTATATATATTATATATATATAATATGATTATATATATAGTATATATATATATATATAATACATATAATATTTAGGGTCTATATTTATAGAGATATTATTTATAATTTATTTGTGATTATAATATTAAAAAAAAAAATTAATTTATAAATTTAAGATTATTTTAATTTATATATAATATAACATATAATATATATAAATATTTATATCATATATATATATATATATATTAATAGTAGGTAAACTGCATTTAACCGCTAGTTTCTATAGTCTCATGATAGGCGTACTTTTTTAATATATATATTATATATTATATATAATATATATATATATAATACCTTATATATATAGTATAATATAATAATATATATATATATTATAATAATATATTATATATAGTATATATATATTATATATATATATATATAAATTATATATATGTATCCATGTATAAGGCCAAGGTTACCACAAATTCCATCATAGATTTGAAAAATTGGCAAACCTAGTCCACAAATTTAATGGCCAAGTGTGAAAAGTCAATTTAATGAGAAAAATGGAGGGAAGTGTGTTCCAGACGTTACTAGTAGAATAAATGTGAGAATGAACGAAGAAGGCATATCAGAGGTGAGGTAATTGAACAACAGAGAATGGAAAAAACTGTTTGGAATGATTAGTCATTCTAACCTTCCTAAAAGGAAGGAATGGAAAACTAGAAAGTTTAGAAGATCATGGTCTATTGCTATGGCGATAGTATAAGGAAAACAATGAATCAGATAAACAGTAAGAAATAAAATGGCGAGAGATAGTAAGAGTGAAAGAGTTTATAAATATGAATGCGCCAGATTCTACCGTAAATGGGGAATACTTGAGAGATGTCAAAGAAAAGAATGGGCATAAAAAATGTCAAATTTGGAAGGCAGCGAATGGGTTAATATAAATATGAAAAGAAGACAAAGAAAAGGGGATGGAGATCATGAGTGGAGGATTCCACTAGAAGATCAAGCACCCCCGACAAACATACCTTAATGGAGAAGTAGAAGATTGGACGATTCTGATACGGTTGACACGCTGAACAGCCTTTCCAGGTGAATATCATCATATTATTATATATATATAAATATATTTATATATATATATATATATTGTATAAATATATAAAAATATATAATAATATATATTTAGTGTAAAGGTAATAATAACTATTATATTATAATATATAATATAATAATATTAATAATTATAATATATAATAATATAATTAATAATTAGAAGATTGGAACATTATTTGGGACATTATGAATTAGTGGATGGAGGAACGATTAGTGAAAATTTAATTTTGCCGATGACGATAGACGAATGACGATTAGGAAAAATTTTAGCCGATAGACGATCAGAAACGATGACATGACGATTGACGATACAGAAATGACGATTAAATTAAAAAAAACATATTTTAAAAAATTTCATTTCTCCTCTCTCTCTCTCATCTCTCATCTCTCTCTCTCTCTACTCTCATCCTCATCCTATAATATATATATATATATAATAATATATAAAATATATATATATAATATAAAATTATATGTAAAATATAATATAATTATTACATAAAATAATATTATTATATTCAATATATAATATATATTATATATATATATATAATAAAATAATATTATATAATATAATATAATATAATTAATATATATAATAAAATATATAATATAATAATATAATAAATATATATAATAATAATTTATATTATATAATATAAATATATATAATTATATAATATATAATAAATATATATATATATAAAATAATATAAAATATAACATATAATAAAAATATATATATTATATATATATATATAATAATATATTATAAGGAACTGTAGACAAGGAGAGGGTCAGGGGGTTCAAACTCCCGAAATTATTTTAGCGATCAAAAATTTTTGCATTTCCTTAAGTATCATAATAATAATAATAATAATAATAAGTATAATAATAAAATAAAATAATAAAATAATAAATAATAATAATAATTAAATAATAATAATAATTAATAATAATATAAATAGTTAAATCTTAAAAAAAATGAAAAGTATTATTATGGATGAAGAGACATGTTTGTGGTCCGTTACGATTTCTTAGGTCAAGTGGCTGTTCCTCAATAACTTGTACTTAAAAATATTTAGACGGCTATATAAACGTAAGGTTTCCAAGATATTTGCAGATGATAGCAAATGGCTACACTCAATAAGGAATATATGATAGGAATGTAATAAAGTTAAAGATAAGGAGGGAGACTGATAATCAGTTGATAAAAGGGATGAGATACGAGTTCATTCGTTCTCAGCTAAAATTTTTTATTTCCTCATATCATCCCTTCCTAAAACTAAATCTTTCTTTCCTACATAAATAAGGCCAAATAGGTTCGATCGTGCTTAATCTCTGGCCATTCAGGCTAGAGACAGTGCCTATCGGGTGTGGAAAAATTCTCGTTCTACCTATCAAATACTCACATAATTTTCATTCAGACTAGAAACGTATGCAAGGGATAATATATTCGAACGAGCAAAGAATTGGCTTATCATCAAAGGAAAAGTGCCACTAACCTCCTTGGATTCCTCACTACTGACAAATCCTTCATCTCACTAGCAACTTATAATGTAAAATCTGAGCCTTTCCTCTCATTAATTCATCTGATCATAAATGTGTTGCTAATTCATCACAACTGAAAAGGCTAAATCTCTAATTCGAGGACAGTCCTACGACTCAAACACTATAAATATTTAACTATGTCATGCATACTAGCACTTCCATCCCACAGAAAGAGATTGGAAGCTACTCACATAGTCCACCTATTCGAAAAAAAAGGATAGATCGCTCTGATCCATTCATAACTATAGCACCTGTAGCTCTCAACTTGTAATTCTATCTAAAGATCTTTGAAAACCCATTCATCAAACTCACTTCTTAGATATACATACTGAGAAACTCACTCCGATCTCCCAGTAACGAGCTCTCGTTGCACAGAAGTCTACTGCACGAATATAACATTCGCATAATCAATAACCGATATTTATGGGTATTATTTCGACTAGCTTAAGGAGAACTATACGGGGAGAAACTAATGGTGGTAGAGCGCTTGACATATCCAAGCTATTTGACCGAGTATGGCACGCGTCACTGCTACTCCAACAAGCCACTAACACGTCCTTTGGTTTCCATCCATTCATCTTGACGTACGATTATAATCTAGGCTTATCCTTTCACAAAATACGCTCTAATAATCGGACTGTTGTTGATGGGCGCCTATCTTCTTCTTTTTATCTGTCAAATAGTGGTGTCACCTATCAGGGTTTGTCACTTATCATCTACTTATATTCCAACTTTATAACCATTAATCGATCCTTCTCACAGCTGCACCCTCTAAACTCTATCCACTCGTAATTCCGAATGACTCGACCCTTCATTCACTTTAAACTCAATATACATTCTACTCAGCACACTTTTACTTCTTGGACATTGAGAGCCTCTCGATCTTTCTTTCCGAATTTTATTACTCCCTGAAGGATAGAAATAAGAACTTGAGTGAAAATACAATATCTTTAAAAACCCAAACTTTAAGCAATCTCCTTGCATCACAAAAATACCTTCTAATATTCCGCTCTTTTCTTTCGACGGATTCTGGTCCGGTCTCTCGACTGTTGACTAATAAAAACTAGCTTCTTGCCTTAACTATGAAACAAAAAAAATGTCTTAGGAAAACCTCACACAAAATGCACAAACGTTGCTAGGAAAGCGGCTCAAAGACTGAGGAAGTTCTGTTTTAAGACTGTGAGACTTTCACTCCTTTCTCAGTTTGGCTTTCGGCTATTACTAAAGTCTCAATACCGCCATGATATGAAGTACTGAGAGCCTCTCAAATATCTGGGGAGGGGGGAGAGGGCTCTATGGTTTCCACACACGGCTTATTGGACAGGGTCGAGTCAACGCAAAAAGGCTTATAAACTGTTGCTGTCTTTCCAGTATCGCTTGACCCCTATCTTTTGCAGAGGCGATGTATGGATGCTATTATCTCGCTATCTACTATAGGTACCATTGCAGCGGAGGCAAGTGACTCGAGGGAACTTATACGATCAGAGCGTACACACAAACTCATTTACGACGCTTCGCAGCACAAATAGTGACTGTATCATGCGCCAGAGTATTGTAGTTTATATTGGTAAACAATCCAGGCAAGTTTTGGCCACTGACGATGGTGCTTTCACCTATCATATCACCACTCAGTGCTGTATTTTTGCTGGCCCACTTCTCAATACACATGAACTTCTGTATTTTCCTACTGAGATTTATACATCCTCGACTATTAAGCCTGCGATGTCTGTGATCATATGCAAGATCGTACTTCTCGCGCTAGAGGGTGAACTTTTAGGAGTACTACACAACCCCTCCTTGAATAGGGTCTGCCCGTGAGTGTGACAACTGTAAAAAAAATCTGTGTAAACTCGCGCGCAGAAATAATGTGGCAAATGACAACTGAAAATCTCCTATTCACCAACACCCATCCAAAACATCATTCAAGATTATCCACAGGAAAAAATCGTACTCTTTTCACATTACCAAATAAGTATGGATCATAAATAGTCGCATACGCACCACAAATTTTGACGATTTTCAAATTAATTTAAATAAAGCTTCACAGTGTCTACTCTCAGAGACTAAACACAAACAAAATCATAACCCATAAGCTCTCATAAGAGCCAAAAACACTACAATGCATGCAGAATTGAAAATTACGCACTTCTATCCCCCTCTGCATTCTTTCCTAAGCGAACAACAAACACATTTCACACTAACAAGAACCACATGCATTTTCACGTTTACCTTTCATGCTTTATGTTATCAGATCACAGACGAGCAAATACAAAATTTTGCCTTCTCTAAAAATTACATTCCTCCGCTTTCTCCCATAACTCCTCAAACATTTATTACTTACTGACATTTCATATACACAGATAGCGATTCCATTACATTTTCGCACAAAGGAATACAAGGGGCGCTTACTGCGATCGAGAACGACTTATATAACTCAACGAGCAATGCTCATAATAGCATTCCTAAGGCAAAAGATAAGTGAGATAGGTTAAGATAACAGCCCAAGCCTCTATAGAGTGTCCCTTAGGTCAGCTATCTACGACAACGCAGGACATAACGATTGTGGGCAATTTTCTCCTACACGTATGGAGATAATAAGGGATAGGGAGAATGTCCTGTAAGATGTTGTCTTGAAAAGGGGTGTGGATATAAAGTAATGTGTATAATGATATGATTGTCTGGAGGATGAGTGGTGGATGATGAAACGCATAAACAGAAAGGCGGCAACCATTGATAGGCAGGGACACTGAAGAAATGTCATAACATCAAAGCAAAATGGGTATAAAAATATACATATAATTATAAGTTATATATATATATATAAATAACTATATATATAATAAGTATATATATAATAATATATAAGTAATAATTATATAACTATTATATATATAATATTAAGTATATAAATATAATATAATATATAATTAATATATGTATAATATTATATATATACTAGCTATATATATAAATAATATATTAATAACTTTTATAATATATATGTAAATAATATAAAAATATAAATTATATTAATTATTATTATATAATTAATTATTAATTATTATTATTATTATTATTAAATTATTATATATATTATTATATAATTTTATTATTATTATTAATTAATTATTATTATTATTATTATTGAGTTTTAAATATTATTCAAATTCCTAATATTTGTTCAATTAATCGGAAAAAATAATCGGCAAAATTTGCCGATGACGATGACAATGATTTTGACGAATTTAAAAAAAAAAATATGACACCGAATTTTTGCCGAGATGACCGATGGACGATTAGATCGTACCGATCCCATCACAATAATTTGAATAATTGATTCATTTATGTAAAAGAGACACGACTATTAATTATATATTGCTTAAGACAGAACATACCGATATATATTACGGCGCTCAAAATTCTTAATTTTCAGCCAAATGTTGATACAATAAACAAGGCTAAATGCAAGCTTTTATGGACCTGGTAAAACGTCATTTAACGTTTTTTTTTTTCTAAGGCTAAATTTCTTATTAATCTTTTATTATTTTGAAAACAAGCTATTTCAGAAAATGTTTCAATCAATTCCTACAAATTTTGCGAAATACTATCAAACTTGAAATATACAAAATACACGCAATATTATCATAAAAATGTTGGAAAGAAAATTCATAGATAATTGAACCCAAATTTTTATAAAGTTCGGGGTCGTCCCATAATTTTATTTTTTTATTTTGGTTTTAGAAAAATTGAAAAATAGTTAAAAAGATTTTCTGGTCATCCGATCTGTTTTTAAAAATCATAAAATTTCAATCAAATACACCATATTGGAAGAAACACCAATTCATTTCTTTCAATCGGCTTTCTTAAAATGTTACTCAGGGAAAAACAACGAGTCCAAGGATACTCCACGGATTTCCAATATTTGTATATTTTAAGTTCATCTTATAATTAAGCAAAAGTTAATAGTGATTTTTATAATTAGAACACAAATAAGTAAATGAAATATACTCACCAATTAAGTTTTCAAAAAAAGAAATACATATATAGACGAAAGTACGTAAGAGTCCAGAGAGACTCTAAAAGAAGAAATTAAGTAAACAATGATATACTTTAAAGAGAGAGAGAGAGAGAGAAGAGAGAGAGAGAGAGAGAGAGAAGAGGAGAAGAGAGAGAGAGAGAGAGGAGGAGAGAGAGAGAGAAGAGAGAGAGAGAGATGAAGAGGATAGAGAGATTAAAACTAACCACAGCTTTGAAACCTAGTACTACAGGAATAAATCCAAAAATTCAAAGAAATGTTCTTTCCTTGGGTTACGAATATAATCTTCATATTCAAGTTCTTTAAAAAACTCTTGTCAAATTTTATTTAATTTTTCTCTATTTTCTATTTTTTTACTTTTTGTCTATTAAATGAGTAAAAATGGGTGATTTTGGAAAAGATAGCAACTTTGAATAAAAATGAAAACGTTCTCACATCTGACGCAGATAAAGAACAGAGAACATCTGAAGAGAAAAAAAAATTGTAAATCGAGAAAAGAAAAAGCCCGAAATGAAAATTTTGAAAATGCACCAAATATTATTATTTTAAGTTATTATTATTAAATAATAACTAAAATAAATAAAAGATAAAGATAAAAAAAATTAGTTAGTGTATAAAAAATTTATGAAAACTATTAATATGAATTGAAGTAATTTTAACTTTTAAAGAAACATAACCAAAAATTATAATGAATTTAAAGTACACAGTATTATTTAAAACATAACATTTGAATGAAATTGAAAATAAACATAACATTAATTATTAAAAACAGAAGAAATTCTTTAAGTTTTATATTTCCATGTGTTAACAATAAATATCAAAATAACATAAGAACTGTCTAACTATATTCTAAGAAAAAAAAAATATTTATTAACAATATATATAATATATAATAATATAATAATATATAATATATATAATAATATATAATATATAATATACTAATAAATATAATAATATATAGTATAAAATATATATAATTATAATAAATATTATATATATAGATAATAATATATATAATAAATATAGTATATAATATAATATTATATAAAATAATAATATAAGATATATTAATATATTATATATATATAATATATAATACATTAATATATAAAATAATATATATAATAATAATAATATAATATATATATAATATAATATAATTATATATAATATATAATATAATAAATAATATAAACACGTGGCGGCTACATAGACTTTGGCGAGAGGCCCGGGGTCGGCTAATGGCTTTGCGGGCCCTGGCG
Organism: Trachelipus rathkii; assembly: GCA_015478945.1. Classification (NCBI taxonomy): domain Eukaryota; kingdom Metazoa; phylum Arthropoda; class Malacostraca; order Isopoda; family Trachelipodidae; genus Trachelipus; species Trachelipus rathkii. The sequence continues at coordinate 26,042 of JABUQX010025657.1, forward strand.
GTGGTTTAAATAGAAACATACACAGTATATAAAGCATAAATCTGCACAATAACAAACTTGGTTCAAACCACTGGACATTGATAATCGGGAAATATATTAATATATAATAATATTATAATAAATATATAATATATATAATAATAATTATATATAATATAATATATATATATACATAATATATTAATAATGATATAATATAATAATATAATAATATATATATATATATAAATAATATATAATATTAAATAAATAAATAAAGATAAGTTCATATGTTGCTGAGCACATATGAGTCAATGGAAAAAAACCATTGCAAAAAATGTTAGAGTATAAGGTTCACACTTAACAGGAGCTGCATAACCTAAAATTGTTTATGGCCAAAAGTACGTCTTCTTCACGCCACTCTTATTGGATATTTCATCAACATCACCTGGGCTTAGAAACAGACAGGCTTGATGCCTGTCTTATTCACTTCTTTTCAAAATTATTTCTTACTTCGATAGAAAACGTTGCAAGGAAGGAAATCCTAAACGACAATAGAATTCTGAACCCCGTAGGTATTACGCATTATCTAGGAAATAAAGCAATAAAACGCAAAGTGCAAACCCGAGAATAGCTATGGGCCACACCTACATTTTTCTCTCAGTTTCACACATGGTGACAGTAGATGCATTCAAAATATCGTTAAAGTGGGAATCATTTTTACGTAAAGGTTTTTTTATAAATATAATATAACAGTAAATTCATATAATAGAGGGGTTTAAATAATTAATATATAATAATAAATTCAAAATATAAACATAAATTATGAAAAACATAATACAATATAAAGATTCGTTATGGTATATGTGGAAATTATATATATATAATACTTTTGTATATTATATATATATATATATATTATATATAATATAAATATAATAGTAATAGTAATATAAATATATAAAATGAATATATATAAATGTGTTTTAACTAAATACCTAATCATGTTATTATCAAGTACTACCTATTAAAATATATTGGCCAAGAGTACGAAGATGTAAGTTTAAAATATCGTACTCAGAAAGAGACATTAGTGGGGTGAAACTATTGTGCATATCCAATTCAAATAGGAGGTTGAAATTACAACATTAAGATCATATTCCACAAATAAATTAAAGCTACAGGAAGAGCATTTAGTGGAAGTGAAAACTTTGTGCTATCAATTCCAATGAGATTAGTTGAAAATTAAAACATTGAGATCATTTCCAATCATGAATCCTCCGGCCAATATTCCCACAAGAGATGAAGCTCTAAAAAACGTTTGGGCAGGTAGATAAATAGAAAGGAAGTTCAATATAATAAATAATAATAATAAATAATAAAAATAAATAATTGTAATAACATTATAATAATAATATTTATAATAATAATAAATAGTAATAATAATGATAATAATAATAATATAAAATAATTAATAATCATAATATGAATAGTAGAATAATAATAATAGATAATAAATAATAATAATAATAATAGTGACTATTATTATAATGATGATATGCAGTAACTAGATAGGATGTTTCATTATTGTATTATTCTTAGGTCTTTTTTCTGTTTACTCTTATATCTACGTTGAAATATTATGGGATCTGTGTTACAAATAAATTATTACGATATGGATGAAGATCTGAGTAGTAATAAGTGAGGTTTAGGAATGAATGGGTTTTTGTTTAAGTTTAATACCCTTTATTTTTCTATGCATAAATTGTACTGTGACATATTTTTAATATAAGAATACTTTATAATATGCTTCTGATTCATCCCTCTTTACCTTCTGTGTCTTCAAAAGAGATTTATTTATTCATTTCTCCTATAGGAGTGAAATCCTCCTCAATCATTAATGCAATAAAGTGAAAGCCTTTAATAAACAACTAAAAAGAAAGATAAATTCGGAGGCGGAATCCTCCTTGATAAGTGTTTGGTCATAATGCGCAGTGGTGGTTTATAGATAGTATCTGATATTTAATATACTTTAAAAGCGGCCAGGCTAGACACGATGAAAATTCCACACCTTAAGTATGTAAACCATTAGCTTCACATTAAACATTGAGCTGGTGTTAAATCGTAAGAAAGAGAGAGAGATCTTCAGGATACGCATATAATAAAAGAATTCATCGTAGTTGATAAAAGAACCAAACAGAGTAATAATAGAATAAAGGAGCAAAGAACACAAAGAGGAAATTGTTTGCACAGATTCCTTGGTATAAAAGAAACGAAGAAAACATTAACCAGCAACAAAAGAGAAAATTATTCACTCTTTCACTAAAAGCGACACTGGCGACCTTGAAACCAGAATAAAGTAAGTGAATAAACAAGATAGAATAAAAGAATCTTCTGATAGAGAATCGGATTGCCGTCGAATTGGCAGAGAAATAAATATTAGGAGAAATTGGATTGAGTAGTGTTTGGATAAGAAAAAATAATCTTTTGAAAGGGTATAGAGGTTAATTAAAATAATCAATTATAAATTAAAAAAGTCAATAACAGTACATAATTTATCATAGATTAGGCGTGGTAATTAGCTAAACTCCCCTGTCCACAAAAACCCAGGATCGTGTCTCCTCATCATCTCAGAGCCCAAAACCAGTTTCATCAACAACAAAAAAACGCAGAGAGGAAAAGGCCTCCCACAGAAATTTGATTTTGGCAGTAACCAGAATCGAAAGGAAAAAAGATAAGATTCAAATAAAGGAACGTAAAAATTTTAAATTATTATATCTAAATAAAATAAAAATATTATGATATAAATAAAGAAAATTAAAATTTAAGATTAATTAAACAACTAAAACAAAAATTGATGAAGAAAACATATTAAAATTAATATTTTTAACTTTTTAATAAGAAGGTTGGTTTGTACTAGTTATGTGTGGTGAAAAAGGGAGAGAGAATATTATAAGAGAATTGTTAGAATAGAGCTAATACTTTATTTTCTATAATAAAACCTTTTCAATTGCATATTCGTGTGAATGTCAAATATAAGAGACATATATATAAATTTATAATATAAGTAATAAAATAAATATATATAAATATAATAATTATTATATATATATATATATAATAATATTATAAATAATATAATAAAAATAATATATTATAATATAATAAAATATAATAATAAATATAGTAATATGAATAGAAGGTATGTATATAATAAAATATATATATACATAAATATATATATATATATATATAGATGACACTCATGCGCACACACACGTAGGCTATTTGTACAGGAATAGGTGTTGTACATACAAAGCATAAGTGGAGAGCGCAAGATCGCCCATAACGCACGCGCGCAACATACACTTGAACAGAAACGGATTTCCTGCTCACCGACGCCACGGAGTCTAGAAGCAAGCGAGAGCAATAGCGGCAGGTAAAGACAGAGAAAAAATCCTTCCCCCAACAAAATCGGTAAAGTTTTTATTGTTTATAGTTTATTAAAAAGACAAAGTTTAATTTAATAAATCTTAAATTACCTTAACAACTTTAAAAAGTAAGAAAATTTTTGCTGAATAAAATGATTTTATAGCTTAAATCTTATAATATTTAATTTATAATCTATTGGTATAAATATAGTTTATATAGTATATATAATATAAATAATAAATATAATATATATATAATATATAATAATATAATATAATATAATATATATATAAAATATAATTATAAATATATATAAATAAATAATATATAATAATATATTTATATATATATATAATATTAGTCACAGATTAAGAATTTATAACCTTTTCCATATTGGTGACTATTGGTTTAAGAAGTTGGTGCGGTGCATAGGATTTGAGTCCACGACCCGCATCATCGTTACACAAATACTGGAATTTGAAGAGTAATTGATTTCATGTATTCTTGGTTTCTTTATTTTTTAGCATGTTTTTTTTTTTAATTTTTTTTAAAGTTATCACCGCCCGTCACGGGCCTCTAGGGACTTACTCAAGGAGTGGGCGTAAAATGATATTAAAAATGGCAAAAATGAAAACCTGCATTAACAGCACCTAACGCAGATTTCGCAGATGAGCACAGACTCGAGCTTCAAAGTGAAAAAGTGAAGGAGATTAAATTCTGCAGGAAATACATTTATAAGAAAAATGCCCTTGAGCAGCAAGATTGTCGGAAACCTATACAATCGCAACCTAACCTAATCGTAACCTAACCTAATCTAATTTAACCAACCTAACTTATTCTAACCTAAACTAACCTTACGAAATGAAAATATTTCTAATAATGGCGAAAAAAAAGTCCAAATTTTTTTTTTTTATTATTGAAAATGATCTAAAATTCACTTGAAACATATAAACAAACATAAAAAAAAGTATAAACTCATTTTTAACAAATATGATTGGGCACATAAAATGGAAAAGGGTCGCAAATTATAAGCTTTTGGTCTTCGACTCAATCTTATCCAAAAGACGGGTGAAACCCGAGCCCCCGAGATATGAGAGCAGTACACCTTACAAGGGCAGATGAAGCCCTTGAATAGTTGGAATAATTGAGAAGAGAGAAAAAAAACGCATTCTAAACAGAACCCCCAGTATCTCTGAGGCTTCTATTCTTATTATATGCTTCATCTCAAAGGCCCTCATTTACTTTTATTAAAATCATTTTTTCCCCGAGTAATTTATCGAGATATTATTTTATGTTAAAAACTAGTGAAGTAACGAATCTTAAACGTTGTATTATATTATTATTTAAAGCGTTAATCTAATTGCGTCTCAATTTCAAACTTATTAAAATTTAATCATTTAACTTTTCATTGACTTCCTCTTATTCACATATCCGCCATCTTGAAAGCTTGAAGCTATTAGAACAAAATGCATTACTTAATTAAAACTGTGTATTTCTTATTTAATCTTCGCTTTTACTAAGAATAGTAAGAATCCATCTATATTTGATGTAAGAGAGTTGTTAAGATAGTAATGCGACCTTAATTTGGTTCAGTTATCTAGAACTGTATATATATATATATATATATATATATATATATATATATATATATATATAATGTATATTATAGAGAAAGATATGTTTTATATATATGGTGAGTATATATAAATATATATATATATATATATATATATATATATATATATATATATATATATATATATATATATATATATATATATATATATATATATATATATATATATTATTATAGTATATATATATATTATACTATATATTATATTTCTAATATATATAATTATATATATATATAAATATATATATTATACTATATATAAGATATATATATAATAATATATATGATATATATATTATATATATAAATTAATAATAATTATTATATGGTTATATATATATATATAACTATATTTATATATTATATTATATATGATATGAGTATTATATTATAGTATTATATGTATATATTTAATAATATATATATATATTATACGATATATATATATTTATATAGTATTTATATTATACTAGTATATATATATATATATATTATAGTACATTTTATATATAAGAATGCCTAAAAGAAAGATGTAGAAGTTTGAATTATAAAAGGTGGTGAATTGGGATTAAAGAAAAGAAATTCATTTCTTATGTGTGCATCAACTCATGTTACAAAATAGTTTACCAAAATATTACAAGAGATAGAAAAGCAAAAAGTTGCAATTTGGATAATATAAGAAAACTGATGACAAAAGCAGAATACAGGGTGTGACAACATTAAGGGCTTGCAAATAAAAAACAGACTAAAGAAAGCCAAATATTAAATAAGAAATAGTAAATTAGGAGATACTGCTAAAAAGCAAATATAATCTAAAGCTGAAAACTCAAACAAAGCTATTGAAGCAACATCAACTGACTTGCCAAAGTTAATTTGAGAAATAGAAGCAAAGTAACAGAATTGTAACTTCAAATTCAACATTTGGAGGACATTTGAAGACTACTTAGTACCATCTATTCAATCAAGAGCTTATTAGTTTCACAAAGAAGAAAATATTGAGGTGGAATTACTAGTAATTGACTAAATTCTTCAATCATTTAGTAATTAATAAGGAAGCTATAGAAGAGACCTGAGAACAACAAAGAAACTCTACAAAAGATAAAAATTCATACAGAAGAAATTAAAAAGGAATTTTTCAGCTATATTAATTAAGCTTCTAGTGTCTTCGAGCAATTTTATTGATAAAGCAGCAGTCCTACAATCTTAAGTAATATCTAAGCCATCCACCATAATCTCATCCATTTCTGAAATCCAATACATCAGTAATTTAGAAGAACTTTGTTGAAATTTCATACATCAGGTTGGTAAAACGCAGCTTCCCTCAGTACAGTTGCTCAGTCATTCCCTAATAACCAATGATAAAAGAGAGTTCTGAGCTGCGTTTTACCAACTGATGTATGAAATTTCAACAAAGTTCTTCTAAATTATAAGAAGGCTTGGATGATGAAAGAATACAAAGCTGTCGATCGGATGACAAAGCGACAGCTTTGTATTCTTCATCCAAGCCTTCTTATAATTTAGAAGGTATTGTTATTTTTATAGGTATTAATATAATTGGTATGTGAATGTGGTATTAATTTAGAAAAGTAACATCTATGAGTTTTCGAAAATATTAAACAAAAGGATACAAAAATAATAAAAAAGTTTCCAAAGAATAATAATATTTTTTATTACTACTTTTTAAATTTTGTAAATATTTTTCAATGCAACCGATGGATAATTATGTATAATTATTTACTTTTATTTTTTAGCATTTAGTTTTTGTACTTTTATATATTGTCTTAAAACGTAACTGGTACTATATATTTTTGTATCATTAGAACCAGTTCAGTACAGTTCAGTTCAATTCCTAATAACCAAGAATAAAAAAATGAGTTCTGAGCTGCGTTTAAAAAAAACCCTGATGTATGAAATTTCTACAAAGTTCTCTAAATATTATAAGAGCTGGATGAAGTGATATACAACTGTCGCTCAAGATGTGAAGAAATGATTCAGTTCATCCGATCGACAAAAAAATAAGTATTTAAGCATAGCAAAAAAAAATAATAATAAAAAAAATAAAAAATATTTATACAGGTAAACTTATATATATGAATTATAAAAAATAAAATATATATATATAAATGTGTTTAAAAAAAAAAATCTACTTGCGCTTTATTTTTTTATTTTATATTAAATGAAAATCAGTACAATATAGTTTTAATAGTTTAATATTTTTTATTTGTTTTTTAATAATAAAATAAAAAAAGAAAATGAGAGAAGTATCGAACAAAACAAAAGAAATCGACAATATAGATGAAACTGAAAATACTGAAGGAGGGTTTAAAGTTCCGTTCCAGAAAATTACGGTTGCTGTTACCATAAAATTAATTCAATGAAAAGGTCTAAATTATGGCATGCTTTCATAAATTAATTTGTATAGTTTCAATCAAATCTGATGAAATTACAATAGGACGCGAAAGTCGAATCTTCTAAAATATACTTGTATTGTGGAGATTAATAGCAGAATCTCTAGGGTCAGATAAAATAAAATGGGATTAATTAAAATGTAAAAGCTATATTAAGTTAATTTAAAACCTTATATTTCAAAAACTCATGACTAAATATGAGCAAGGATGAGACCACAAGTTAGTGCTATAACATATCAAGTAAAGTGAGTAAAGTAAGTATAGCTAGTGCAAAAAGTTTAATAGCACAATCTTTGTTGCTTGAAATTTAAAAAAAGTAAAATAAAATTACAAGAGCACGAACAATACTTGGCAAAAAAATGGGAACTAGAAAATTTAGATATGTACCGACACAGTAGTCATATAAAAAACCTAGAACAAAGCTTAATCAAAATTGAACAAAAATTAGAAAATCCAATTTTCATTACCTCTGTAAAAAAAATTCAGAAACTAAAATAAATAGTATAGGTTGAGGAATAATAATCAGAGTCCTAAACTAGTAGAAATTTTAAAACAAAAGTTGGAAGTTAGTATCACGAATCCTCTTCCGATATGTGAGCCTGAGGTATTTTCTTGAAAGGATCCGACTAAATTTAAAGATTTTATTCTAGCTTTTAAAACCAATATGGAAGGAAAATGTGAAAATGAAATGAACAAGCTTTCCTATTTAATCAAGTATACAGATGTTAAAGCAGAAAATATAGTGAGAAGTTGTATGCATATGGATGTTAATATAAGTTATAAAAAGGCAGTAGAAAAACTCGAGAAACAGTATGGTAATGAACAAGTAATTGCAAGCAGAAAAAAGGTTAGAAGAATTGGAATGGAATTAAGAGAAGATTCTGAAGCTATGGCAGAATTTTTGTTATGTATCTCATGTTTCTATCAATAATGCTATGGAAAATATTACTCATTTAAAAAGGTGAATTCTATTGGTTGCTATTAATAAGCATAGTTTAAAAACTCCTTACAAACAGCGTTTGTAAGTGGAGAATAAGTTTAGATAGTATGGTATAAAGAAAATAAAAAGGTAAAATTTCAGACATTCACAATTTTTGTGAAATAAGATAAGCAAGGGTCATGGAGAGTGACTACATTATCGAGAACTTGGCATTTTCTAACTAGGACCAAAACAAGCAAAATTACAAAGTGAAAAAGGTAAGTCACTTTATAGAAAGGAAAATAATAATGACCATGAAAATAACAATAAAAATGTTAATAATAATAATAATAAACGGAATAATAATAATGACAATAAAAATAAGAATAATGTGTAATAATGTAAAAGGTATGGTATTTATTAATAATAAAATCAGTTTTTGCAATTTTTGTAAAAAGTACAATCATAGTTATAATTAATATATGCATCATTTCCTAAAAACAAAGCCAAGATGAAATAACAGAGTTCATTAAAGACAATAAAATATGCTTTAAATGTCTCAGATCAACTCACTTTAGAATTGTAAAAGGCCAGAAAAATGGGAAAAATGTAAATAAGCAACATCTAACATTTCTACATAGAGAAAAAGATAGTGTTTAATTTTCAATAAAGAAAGAGAAAGTGCTCAGAATATATCTCATCAGCAGCTCAACTCACTGTGAATCTAGAAGATAAAGATAAAGAAGTAGAGCCAAAGAATCAGGAAGTAATGAAACAAAAAAAAACTTTTCAAACAAAAGTAAGTAATAGTAAGCTATTTTATCCTGCGGTGCCAGTTAAAATTCAAGCTTAATGTAGAATATAAGAGTTAAAACAACATGGGTTTAGACATACATATTTTTTCAGCATGTCTTTATGGATCTTAAATTTAGCTGCCAGAATTAGGTACATGCATATATGGAAAACCTCATAAAGATAGTAGTAAAATAATGATGATATATGGGAAACATAAAAGAAAAACATACATTCTAAACAAAATATAGAAATCTATGATATTGAAGAGTGAGAATCTGAAACCTATAAATAATGTAACTGCGAAAAGAAAATTGGCCTTTAAAATAGAGAGTCATCTAATCAAAAAGATATAAAAGGATTAGAGTATTTGGGAATCATGTGCCCTTCAACTTTTTCATAAATCATAAAATTGGATGGTGTAATGTGATGAATCAATAGTAAAATTGTAAAACCCATTAGAAAGTAGTGGTACGAAGGTCATGTATAACTATCCTTTTTGCAGTTAAGATTCATTTGTGTATGTGCTTTACTAGGTTTCACACCAGATGTAGTATCCTGCATAACATTTATGAGTTACTCTTTTAAGATGTTATGGTATAACACAAATACAAGAAGAGATGATAATTTGCTTGAAAAAATATTTGCTTTAAGATTTAGTTTTCTGAAAAGATCCTTGAGCAGTTGTGAAAGTGTAGATAGAGATATTTAAGTGAAAAAAATAGTTGAAAATACGATTACAAAGATAACAATTACAGGAATTTTAATGTGTACCGTTGTTACCATGTTAAAAAAGAAATCAGCATTTTTCCTAATAACAAAAATCAAGCTTTAGCAAAATTGCACATTAAAAAGTTAAATTTTTGAAAGATAAAGGAATATTTGTTCACATTTAAAGTTGATTAACATAGATGAATGTTAAAACTAAATTTTTGCAGAAAAAGTTGAGCAACATGAATAATTATTAAACAATGACAGATTCTATTTGACACATCATAGCTTAATTCATCCACAAAAGAAAAATTGACGAGTTTTGTTTCTATGCAGCCTTACAATACAATTGTATTTCTTTAAATAATAGTTTAATTGACATTCTGCAGACTATATTTTCTATTTCTACAAGGCACCTTTTAATGGTTCAGACAAGAGAAATCTGCTTTCATAGCAGATATAGAGAAAGTTTTATCAATACGGTTCTTGATAAAGATAACAGATTATCAGCGCTCTTCTTACTGGTTCCAGATGGTAATTATAGATAAAACTCCAGAAGAATTGACTATAGAGTTAAAGTTCACTATTTGGAAGTGTGGAGCGCTTCACCTTCAATTCCCAAAATAAGTACCTTTACAGTTCCACAAATGTAATTGAAGCAGAGAAGTTCAGATATCTTGTCATTTTGGCCATACTTAAAATTTTTATGTTTGATATTGTTTATAAGTCTGTGAAATCAGAAAAGGAGGCTGTAGCAAGGAGGTTATTGAAGTAAAAGAAATTAATAAATTAGTGTTTGAATCTGATATGAAGTTATGCCTAGTAATTCAAAAAATTTTAGAGTAGTTGATAAACAAACTTAAGCAAGATTTTTAAAAGAAGAAACTTACATTATGATAAATTACCTTCACAAAAAGTACTAGGTTTAAGTTGGGACCCAGAAATAGATTTGAAACTTTGATGTTCCAATAAAAAATTTGATCAAAAATTTTAATCCCTTTGTTGCATTTTTTTCTAGTTATTTTATTTGTATTGAAGGCCAACTACTAATAGATTCTCATTTGAAAAGGCAAAATTTATGTGAATAAAAGCGACTTGGGATGATGAGAATCCCATCAAATATATATAAAAAGGCTACAAATAAAATGGCTTAAGTGATTGTTAATAAGCTTAAATTGATTTTTCAATTCCTAGGCCATACAATCCAATTGTCTAAAGTATAAAAAGGTAGAACTACATTCTTTTTCGCAAGCTTCACAATAAACATATACATGTACACAATAGCTCATTCTATAGATTTTCATTGGAGAGAATGTTATTGAATATATTTGGTTATTATTATTATTATCTTACATTCGATTAATTATCTAACGTTCTGGATTTCGCGTTACCCGTACTTTTTTGCACGTCATCTATTTTTGATGTGACGTCATCGAATATTATTGATATGTCTGTATCTATTAAAATTTTATTTATGTATGCTGACGTTCGTTGTGGTTTTCACGTCATCCGTTTACTTGCACGTCATCTATTGATTTTGATGTGAAGTCATCGAATTAATTAATCGTTTACATATTTAGTTATTGCTTGTTTTTGATTAACGTCATTTTTTATCCTTTACATCATCTTTTGTTCTTCCTAAATGTAATTTTTTAAATTCGTTAATATACAATATTATTTTTTTTAAATTAAAAGCTCACATATCACGGGCATAGCCCTATTCAAGGAGGGGAACGTATCTAGGTAATTGTTACCTAGAATCCGGACGAGGGATTGAACTCAGGCTCTATACCTCGCAACTCTGTCGTTGAGCTATAATATTTTGATTTATAGATTTATGTATTGAAGCATTTGAAAATATAGTGTCATCAATTTATGCAAAAAAAATTCTAATTAAAATAAATGACGTTTACTTTGAAAGATTAAACCATTAAAATTGATAATTTAATAAAAAAAATAGTCCTATACAATTGACTAATGTATAAGAGTTTGTAAAATTAAATGATGCAAATATATCGTCATAATATAAACGTCATCTTAAAACTAAATAAATGAAATCTTTACATTAATTTTTTTTAAAGAATTTAATTTAAATGACGTTTTGAAATCTTCATATTATAAACGTCATTTTAAAATGTAAATCAAATGACGGTACACTAGAAATGTCGTCATAAAATCTTCGCATTTGAAATATTAAATTTATAATTAAACTTAAATGACGTCATGAAGCTTTCACATTATAAATGTTATCTTAAAAATTAATAAAATAACCTAATACAATCTTCACATTATAAACATTATCATAAAAATTAAATTTAACGGATATAAAATCTTCGCATTGGAAACGAAATCTTAAAAATTATACTTAAGTGATTTTGGAACTCTTCATTTTATAAAGACCATCTTAAAAGTATGTCATAAAAGATGTCATGAAATCTTCAAATTAGAAACATCATTTATAAAATTAAATGACCTCAAGAAATTTCGTTTCCAATGCGAAGATTTTATATCCGTTAAATTTAATTTTTATGATAATGTTTATAATGTGAAGATTGTATTAGGTTATTTTATTAATTTTTAAGATAACATTTATAATGTGAAAGCTTCATGACGTCATTTAAGTTTAATTATAAATTTAATATTTCAAATGCGAAGATTTTATGACGACATTTCTAGTGTACCGTCATTTGATTTACATTTTAAAATGACGTTTATAATATGAAGATTTCAAAACGTCATTTAAATTAAATTCTTTAAAAAAAATTAATGTAAAGATTTCATTTATTTAGTTTTAAGATGACGTTTATATTATGACGATATATTTGCATCATTTAATTTTACAAACTCTTATACATTAGTCAATTGTATAGGACTATTTTTTTTATTAAATTATCAATTTTAATGGTTTAATCTTTCAAAGAAAACGTCATTTATTTTAATTCAGAATTTTTTTTGCATAAATTTTCAAAATAAAGTTTCAAAAGCTTTAATACATAAATCTATAAATCAAAATATTATAGCTCAACGACAGAGTTGCGAGGTATAGAGCCTGAGTTCAATCCCTCGTCCGGATTCTAGGTAACAATTACCTAGATACGTTCCCCTCCTTGAATAGGGCTATGCCCGTGATATGTGAGCTTTTAATTTAAAAAAAATAATATTGTATATTAACGAATTTAAAAAATTACATTTAGGAAGAACAAAAGATGATGTAAAGGATAAAAAATGACGTTAATCAAAAACAAGCAATAACTAAATATGTAAACGATTAATTAATTCGATGACTTCACATCAAAATCAATAGATGACGTGCAAGTAAACGGATGACGTGAAAACCACAACGAACGTCAGCATACATAAATAAAATTTTAATAGATACAGACATATCAATAATATTCGATGACGTCACATCAAAAATAGATGACGTGCAAAAAAGTACGGGTAACGCGAAATCCAGAACGTTAGATAATTAATCGAATGTAAGATAATAATAATAATAATAATAATAATAATAATAATAATAATAATAATAATAATTAATAAATGACGTTATGATATTGTTTTATATTAGAAATATTTTTAAAGTTTATTAATTTTTTAGTTCTTAATCCACGTGTCGCCAACAAACTATTGAATGAAAAAAGTCTAGTACCAAACTAATTATTATTATTTATTATTATTTTTATTTTATTATTATTATTATTATTATTATTATTATTATTATTATTATTATTATTATTATTATTATTATTATTATTATTATTATTATGTACTTGTACTATACAAAAAAAGAACCTTGCTGGTACTATTTTAGGAAAATTTGGTGCTTTTTCTGACTGCCTCTTTTTTATTATTCTTTTTTTGTACTTTTTTATACTATTACAAATACTGATTGGCACCTTTTTTTAACTACTTTTTAACTAACTACAACCAATTTTTAATTTTTTTCTCGTTAACTACTTTGGTACTTTTTCTGAGTACTTCTTGTAATTCTTATTTTTTACTTTTTTTAGTATATATATATATAATATATATATATATTATATATATATATAATATATATATTTTTATATATATATATAATATATATTATATATATATATATTATATATATATATAATATTATATACTTATATATATATATAAATATATTATATATATATATATATATATATATATTATATTATATTATTATATATTTATATATATATATATATATATATATATATATATATATATTTGCACTTTTTTAACTACTTTTTCCAAATATTTTTCAATTTCAAGAAAAGTTTTATTCATAAAATAAAATATTTTTCTTTTTACAAATTTTTTCTTCTTGTTTTCATGATTTTTTAATATTTTATTTTATTTCAAATATTTTTGTGAATATCTCTTTCAATTTTATAAAAAAGTTTTACCATGTTTCGCTTCTTTCTCATTTCTTTTTTGTTCCTTTGTTGATTTCTCTAACTATTTTTGCCTTTCATAATTTTGCTCTTTCTTTTTCGTGACTAGTTTCTCGCTACTTCTTAACTTCTTTCTCGCTACATGTTTTCTTCTTCTCGCTACTTCATAGCTTCTTTCTCGCTATTTCTTAGCTACTTTTTAGGTTCTTTCTCTCTAC